>MJUU01043276.1:169563-189340 GCA_002080025.1 Modiolus philippinarum
CCCCCTACATTTGAATATAAATGATCATGTCCATGCTTCATAAAAAAAATCGTACATATGTCTTAATGAAATGTTTGTTGCATGAATTGTAAAAAAATATTTAAGGACTAACCCTTCATATAATTTTTTCTGTGATTACTATCAACTAATTTGCGGATCCTGAGGAATATCCGTGGGTCTGACCCGTTTTTTAGCTCGCCTGGCTTTTGCCACCACTTGTCGTCCGTCTGCCGTCTGTCCGTCAATTTTACAGTCTAGCAGACACGTCAAGTTTCTCTGATTCAGTCCATTTCTCAATAACTTAAGTGGTACATGTAGCTCAATGATATTAAGTATGTCTTAGGTAGCACATGTCAGTTTGGCATATGACTTTTGTCCTTGACCTCAATTCGTGGTCTATATCTTTTATTTTAAACAACAGTATTCCTTATTGACTATGCAATCCGTATCAATAGTAGCTACTTTTGTTGAATTAAATTTTAATCTCTAATATAGAAGCTGAAAATGTAGATATTTTAAATATTTCTGTTCGAAAAAAAAATTGTAATTAAGAGCACATAATTTGCACAGCTTCACCAATAAATAAAAACATGAGGGACAACGATTGTCACATAATCTTTTTCTTGGTGTAGTTGCCAATCATAGAACTGTAAGTCATTGAGTTGAACAACATTTTGTAGGCCTTTTCAAAAAATCAATTGGTCCGCTGTTCGGTTTCGGCATTTAAATACAATGAAACAGTTCCGGTCATCAATCAACACGGCAAGTTTACTCTGACAGTGCACTAATTTTTCTAATATTAAAATGTATTCAGGGTTTAAGATGTGCCAAACGTAAGAGTGATAACCAGAAGCGAAGAATGTTTGTACCTCTGTTTAATAGGAGAGTTCGAATCCAGGAAAAGATAATAACTCTTTATGAAATGGAATATGATAATGATTTTTATATATATATATACAATTCATTGAACAATATGGAGTGAAATTATGTGAATATTTGCTCTATTGCATTAAAATGGCACATGTTTTCAATGAATTCATTGATTGAAACGAAGTTCGGCAAATGACTTAAATCTTGTATAAGTTGTAGGTCATTTTGGGGTATTTTTGTACAAATTATAATTTGTATAAGCTAATTCTGTACAAATTCTAATTTCTACAAAGTGAAAAAACAAATTATAATTTTGTGCGAAATATAGTTTTTATAAAATTACAACTTGTACATATAAGAAAAAACATTAAAAGTATGATTTCCCTAAAATAAGGGCAAACGGCTATTCTCAATAAAAGAATATAAAAAAAAAAATGTGACGAAAAGAACGTCGCGAATATTATCGATGACGTCGGGGGGAAAAACTGGCTCATGTCATCATTGAGGGAAAAAACAGGACTGATCCAGTTTTTTCCCCGTAAAATTGATGGGGAAAAAATTGGATCGTGCCAGTTTTTCCGAGGGGAAAAATTGGGATCGATCCAGAATTTCCCCCCGGAAAGACTAGCATGGGGGAAAAATGGCTATATGACACCGGTCCATAATGCTGGTGCATTTGTATTAGTTTTTTTAACTTTTAATTCAGGAAATGGTTTGCCGATGTATGAAGCCGTTTAATTGGTTAAAAACCAGTTCTAAGATACACAATTGAATGCGATTTTTTTATCCCTTCATAAACCGCTTTACTGTTTATAAAGGGGTTGTAATATGAATCCTTTGATCTTACTGATAAAATGGAGGGCAATGCTTCAACAAAGTATTATATTACAGGCTTTTATGTTATTGCACTATATAAAAATCTCGCTTCACAGAACACATTGAACCGTATGGGAATGGGAAGTGCTAGAAACAGTGCAACGCTATTATGCAAATAAATGCAAAGTTGAAGCTCCGCGCCTTTCCACGAATTACATGACGAGAACTGACTCGAAAAAAAAACGGAAATGAGGGTCAATAGACCACTATTGTAACAAGTTATTCCGAAAGCAAACGACTGTGCCTTTATACCATTCAATTATTGCGACAGAGTAACCCCCTTTCCGGTATATGTACAATAAATCGACGTTAGCGACATTGCAGTTTATTTATTTCAATAGCAAACTCAATTAATGGTAAGTTCAAACTATTCTAGCGTGATTTCTGGATCCACATTCTATTCTGATGGAAACACTAAAAAATACCATTTATCCAAGCGATATAGTAGGCATTGGCAAGTCTATACTTCATAAACTGGTGGGAGGGGGTCAAGTGAGTTCCAGAAAAAAGGAGTCCATCATTTTTTCAGTTTTTTATCTTATTTGTGGCTGAATTTTGCAAGAATTCATAAAGATTTTATTCCAGATAAGGGTGTCAAATCTCTGCACCTCTACGTATCTACCAGTGCGAAAGTCTATTTCTTTAAATTCTTGTTTTTGCAGCCACGGTGGCTACAATTTCTGAAAATATAACAAATAAAATAAAGAGAAATATACGTTATAATTGAAAAATAAAACACTTATTATTTTATAATTTGAAACGATCCATCTGTACATGCTCTCTATCACGTGCTAATTGCATGTTACCTGTCATAATTTATACGATATGACATGGTTTGGGTATATTTAGTAATATATATAGCACCGCTTTTGCGAATTTAAATATTTATTGCACGGAAAACGAACAGCGTTTTGAGTGCAATAAATATTTTAATGTGTAAGGCGGTGCTATATATGATTTGTAATATGACCAATGAAAAACGTTTTACCGACAGTACTGCTTGTTCAAAAATTTAAATATTCCTTAAATAATTTGGATGTTCCCTCTAGTCATAACATGGTCTTTAATTACATTCACAATAGCTTGATTGGATTAGTAAACCAAACGCGACAGTTTTGTGGCATATGAAGCGTTACTAAATAAGTTTCTATTGATGTTAAATAAAGGACAAAAACTAATGATAAATCATCATTAGCATACTCGGTAAAGTAGAAGTCTTTTTTCTTGTCTACTAGTCAGACTGGTCGCGCTAACTCTAAAAATTCATTGTTCAGCAATGACGGATAAAAAAATGTGACACAAAGGTGGTTTAATGCAACAGAAAGGGCCAGTTTATTTACATAAATTGTTATTTTAGGCAACTCATTTTAAAATTTCTTCTCATCATTCAGAAATATCCTTATTCCACAACCTAAAATAGCCTATATTTCCGTCTAGAATAGATTTCTAGTGCTCTTTTTTGCTGATTAATTACATGCACTATATATCCTTGGTTCATATGCCATATTATAAGAAATTCTGTCAAAAATACTTTGATACTTTGAAAATTAGTATCACTACATCCCTCTGCTAATACCGTCAAAACTGAACATTATGAAAATGCAAAATTAAGGTCTGAAATTTCAATAACTTGAATTTGTAGCTATTTATTGCTTAAACACAGTGTATACTGTATTTTGCAGTGACTGACTAGAATGCAATTAATTATGGAAAATAAAATTTACAGTCATTCTGGTATGGATATATCAGGTTTTGTCCTTTTTTCTGAAAAAAATCCATCGCACCAATGTTTCAGCTCCAGTGTTATAATAAAAAGCTTTTAAGGTCAAATTTGGTTAAAAAATTTGGACTTAACTTGATGGTTATGTACCAAAATAAACAAGACAGAGGCAAATTATAATTTTTGTGATTTTTCACTTAAAGGTATCATACCACCATTGATATTTCCCTATTTGTCTTTGTCTTTTTCTGAGAACAATAGAACATCTACTGTCGTTTCAAATAAAGCGAAACTTCTTAACTAATTAATTAGATATATTATGAGCCTCCACAAAAAATTTGAGGACAACTTTCATTCAATCCAATCCGTGAAATGGTCATGTCATTGTTTTCACAAAAAATTATTACAACTGATAGGAATAAAATAAAGATTTTTTCTGGTACCTAAGATGTTTAGCTTTCAAACAGTATGCAGGTTAATAACATTCGATACAGAACTATTTCAATCATCCCATAGAAATAACCATACTCCATTGATAAGTACTATTTTATCATACAACCTTTGGCAGACGAATTTCCTTTTGGTGGTATGATACCTATCACTGTTTGGAAGGTTTCTGTATTTCTGATTTCTTTATATTTATCTAAAAATTCTTGTACATATCATTTGCAAAAATGTTTGTCTCCTATAATATAAAAAATCATTTTTGCTGCGCGGATGAACACGACAGATTTTTTTTCAAATTTTCCTTTCTATTTATTAGAACTTATACTTACACTGATTTCAAATTTTTAAAAGAATCAAATACTCCATTCTCTATTGTTGCTATATTATTTATCTGAAACAATCTGAAATTATTTTGTAAGCTTTATATGAATTAGATCAAAAATGCTACTTTACTCGTGACGGAAACATTTCAAAACCAATGAGTTAGTGTGAAATGATACGCTCTTTTTTTGCAACACAACATTCTGTTAGTTAAAGCATTCATTACGAATAAGAGTGAAGAAGCGATACTTTTGTTCTATTTTTTTTTCAAATTCTTATTTGTTTACGTCAAAATTCATGCAAAGCAAAAACAGCAAACTCTACACTTAACGTTGCACCTAAATTTAATTATCGTTTACTCTTCAGATCGAAGTTCCAATCTTCTCGATTTCTTTGTTTTCCTGGGAATCAATTCAATTAAGTACAAAAACAGGATAACAGTAAACACCTACAATGGCCGGGAACTACAGTCATATGCCACAATTCAAAAGCAAACTGGACCAGAAAAACAGAGAACAGGAGACAAACATAAATAACGATAAGAACTCGGGACAGCCGGACTTGGTACCGGCACTAGCGGAAGCCAGTAGTAATGATAAATCGGTTTATGGGTACCCAAACCTTCCCTTTCTTTATCCCGTTTCCCTATAGTATAATCAATGACCACTTTCTTTGAAACGAAAAGCATATGAAAAAACGTAATTTAGAAAGATGGGTCAAAGAGTGTTCGCCGCTAAACTGTCGGCTAGCTCAAGAAACCTAGTCTGCTGGTGAAACACTGTCTCACTACGGAAGATAAATCAAACTCACAACGCCTATATTCAACTTGTGGTAATTAGTTTCAAAATATAGAACCCCAGCATGGTCAATTTTAAAAAAAATTAGGCAATGACATGATGAAAAGAAAGCATTATGCCAAATAACCAATACTTGACTTGAATGCGTCAATTCTTAATTGAGATCTATACCTATTTGCTCGGTTTAAAGACTTCCCAAATTTTGATTTGATCTGTTCTAAAGAGAAATGAGTTGTCGAAATGACCATTTGCAAGAACAAAATTGACAGTAACTCTGGCGTTTAGTTATGAAAAGCAAGCATCATTGTATTATATAAAAACCTTTCTGTGTAATAAAATTACTTCGTTGTATGATTTGCACTTCATATAACGAGAATGCGAGAATGTACATGTCAGAAATTAAAGCGTTTGTAAATCTACACCAGTATGGAAAGTATTTTTGCTTTGCATTCAAAGTGTCTTAAATCTAAGGATTATATTAATTTAAAAAAAAAACCGAAATACAGGAGGTAAAAAGGGTCGAAAACATTTAAAAATTAAAATTTTCTTCAGATCTTGCAAATTTGTGAAATCATATATTTATTACATATTGAGGGTCCAATATTTGCAATAATTCCAAAAGCAAAATCACATAAAACTATGGGATAAGTAGAAATTTTGTGGATAAAAGTTAATTGTGCGTGTATCAATGTCATGGTCCCAACCAAGTTGCAAGATAATTTCCTTACGGTTCCTAAGCCCCATTTACATACACAGTTTAACACACCTGTGAAATTTTAAATGGCCATGCAAATTTGCACTGGTGAGATAATATTGCATGTAAACGCAACTGCATACGTATGTAAACTTAACAAAGGATGTAAATTTACATGAGGTCAGGGGCAAGTGAAAATGCATACATGTTTTTGCACATGTGTAAATTTACATTTCATGCATTTAGTCTATGAAACGGTAGAAAATAAGTCTTGCGTCTTCGTTGGAACCATGAAATTGATGCCTACACTATGCTTGAACTAATACCTCTTTAAAATTCACACTTCCCTGCCCGCTTTGCTTAAATTCTTATCAAAATTCTTTACTTGATGTTGAGAAATTTTTATATCGTTATGTTAGATGTTACTTACATGATAAGAAAAAGCTAGTGATGTTATGAGAATTAAGAAATAGATAATTGGTCTATAAGTAGTATATGGGCACGAACAAAGCCGGATTTGTCGTGGTGGAGCGTGGTGGAGCCGGAAGTGACGTCACCGGAAGTGACGTAGACCGGAAATGACGTGACCAGAAGTCACGTGACCAGAACACGAAGTGTTTTGACTGCGCATGCGCAACCGGAAGTAGCCCTATCGAAAGCCCTATTCGGGCCTATTGACCGAAAATGACGTGTTGGAACAACACGTGACCCTGCAAGGGTGTGGTTTCACCTAAGTCCATGACGCATGCGCGACCGGAAGTGGGCTTAGCCCCAGGTATACACCGGAAGTTGTGTACCCAACTACTGTAAGTAGCCATTTTAACCGGAAATGCCGTGTTAAAAGAGTGCAAGACCCTGCAAGGCTCTTGTATGACCTTACTGCAGTGTACATGCGCGACCGGAAGTGGGCGTAGCCCCATGTGTTAACCGGAAGTCGGTATGTTCACTAGTCGGAACGACTCGGGCGTGGTCTTTCTTGTGTTGTAATACCATTTTGCCCCTTTTCAATGGTATTCTTTGTATTTTCTTCCTTTTCACCCGATGTTTAGATTAATGCCCTCTTATGCCACCTTTTTATTGTTGTTATACCTTTTCAGTCCCTTTTTTCAATGTTGTTCTCTGTAATTTCGTCCCTTTTCATCCAATTTCTAGACTGATATCCAGGCGTTGTCAGTCAGCAATTGTCATAATATTTCTTCTATCACGTCCGCGTTCGTCATGGGACATAACTCTTGCTACTTATTTCCCGCGCTTTTTTATCTGTTGTAATATCATTTCACCTTTTTTTTCAGTATTGTTCTTTGTAATTTCTCCCTTCTCATCCAATGTTTAGACTAAAGTCCTCTTGTGTAACCTTTTGTATGTGTTATTTTATTATTTTCCTCTTTATTTTATAATTATCTTTCCTTTTAATCCAATCCTTAGAGGTATTTCCCTTTTCACCGCCAAATTCCTATAGTGTCGTCTGATATTGACATTTTGTTTCCTATTATATAACCCAATTATCCCATTTTTTCATTCAATTCTTAAAGTGATTTCCTTTTCCCTACAAAATTTCTATAATAATGTTGTCTGCTATTGGTTTTTTATTGTTTCCTATTTTATTTCATAATTATTTCCCCCTTTCATCCAATTCTCAGAGTGATTTCCCCTTACCTGCCTCATATCTATACTGTCGCCTGATATTTTTAGATTTCCCGCCATTTGTCATCCAATCCTTAGAGGTATTTCCCCTTTGTCGCCATAATTCTTTAGTGTCGTCTGCTATTTTTAGCTTTCCCGCCATTTTTCATCCAATTCGTAGAATTGTTTCCCCTTTTCCACATTATTTCATAACCAGCTTCCTTTATCTAACAACTAACCCTAACGTAAGTTGCTATGACAACTCTGTATTCATTTAGTTTTATATTTGAATGTTATTCTGTTATTTATTTCTAACTATTACAGTTATTTTTCTTTATTTCTATTTTTGAATATCATACTATTTTTTTTCATTCAAAATATCGATTACCTTACCCTAACTTTGCCAAGTTTCACCCTTACTCTGACTTCGAACCCTTAATGATAACCTTAGACCCTATCACTTAAATTACACCATAACTCTTACCTTAACCTTACAGAAACCTAACCCTATTACTAGTATCTTAACCCTAACCTTTAAGTTATTCACACTGACACCAACACAGCCCTTAACCTAGACATAAGCACTATCATAATAATCTAGCCGTTACCTAATACTAACACAACGTCGAATTCTAAACTATTCTTACAACCTCGAACTTAACCCTTTTACTAGCTTTTTAACCCTAATCTTTAAGCTAATCACCCATTTACTAACAGTGAGCCCTTAACTTAAACACGAGCTCTAACATTATATTCAAACCATAACCTAATAATTACACAACCTCTAATCCTAAACTTGACCCTAACCTCATTTCAACCGTAACATAACCCTTACTGACCCTTTCTTACTCTAATCCAAAACCTAATACTTACTTAAATCGAACCCCTAGTCCTAGCCAAACCTAATTCTACCAATATACACTCTAATTCTAAATCATAACCCTAAATCTAACTAACCTAATAATAACACAATATATTCCTAAATTGTAAACCTATGTTATGCCTAGCCTTACCCTAACCCTATGTCAAGCTTAACATAACCTTAACACAATCTCTTCCTAAGTAGTAAACCAATTTTAAGCCTATTCTTTTAATCTTAACATAACCCTTAAACTAACTCTTACTTATTCTTACTAACCCTTGTTTACTCTAATTCTATCGTAACTTTAACCCTAAGTCCTAATCGTTACCTTATACTAGCACTAAACCAACCTTAACCCTAACCTAACCCTTACCACAATTTAATCTTAAGCTTTTCCTATCACTAACATTTAACCTTACCTTAATCACCTTTACCTGGAATTTGAGCTCTAAGCCCTTATCCTAACCTAACAATAATTCCGGACCATCCTTTTTACTAACCCTAATCATAATACATAACGATATCTAACATTACTTTCCAATACTTAATCTATCCCTAAACCCTAACCTAAGTATTAACAATAATTCAATTCTAACACAACCTCACCTCTAACCCTTGAACTATTCCTAAGCTAAAACCATAACCTTAATCCTTACCTCATTTCAACATTAACTCTACCCTCACTAACCCTTATTTACTCTAAATCTTAACCTAACACTAATTTAACTTTAACCCTAATACTAGCACAATCTCCAACACTTATTAATATCTAAGCCCTAAACCAATTTTGCCCCTTACTTTAATCTTGATCCTAGCCCTTATTCCGACCCCTACCTTTATCTTACTAACCCAATTCATAGACATAACCCTGAATCTTAAATCCAACCGTAATGATGCATGATATTTTAAACATAACGTTATGATGTATAATTTTAACAGAAACGATCCCAAAAATAAAACCCTTATAATGAACGTCACCCCTGCCTAACCTTAACCCAAATGATGAATATAATCCAATTATTAATCCTAAAGATATATGTGATTCTAATCCAAGTGATCTAAGTCATACTTAGCCATTAAACTGATTGTGTAACCAAAGCCCCTAATTTTATAACGAATCAATCTCAACTAATCCAAGCCCATCTCTAACCTTAAGCCAAGCCTTCTCACCTTTCCCTAACTTTTACCCTAATTCAACCAACTCCTCAACCAACCATACATAAACCCAACTTTAGCAATTCCAATATACTAACGCTACAACTTCAACCCTACCCTTACTACCCTAAATTATACTGATAATATAATTCCAAACATAACCTAATTGATATGAAGTAGCCTAACCATACCCCAAATAGTGTATTTCATCTTACACAAAAGAATGTATGTATTCCTAAGCCTTACATTAACCATAGCCTCAACCCTTAGTCCTACACTTTGGTACTCTAACCATAATCTTAAGCTATGACCTCAACGAACCCTAACTTTAATGTAATCTTCAACAATACCTCTTTCATATATATAACCCAACCCTAGCCCAACTGATATATTTAATGAACTGATGTATGTGTCACTGTGCAATTCTAAACTGAAATGAAATATGTAAACCTTCACCCAAATAATAACCCTTACCTTAATGATGTATACTAAACCCAGTGATAAAACGATCCAAATGATCTATACGATGCTAACTTTATAACTTATAATGATAACCTAACCTTTAGCTTTCAAACTTTTTTTCTAAAATTATCATTATATTGCTGCTGCTGCTGCTGCTTCTCGTCCATACTTGGATATGTCTGCTGCTGCTGTTGCTGCTGGTGGATTGATAGGCTATTGTGATGGCGGCAGCCGCGGCGGCGGTGGTGGTGGTGGTAGGCTACGCCTGGGTGGTGAAGGTTGTGATAGGCTATGTCTGGGTGGTGGTGGTGGTGAATTTAAGGTATCTGGGTGGTGGTTGTGGTGGTTGTGGTGGTGGTGGATGGATACTTGTCTGTGGTGGTGGTGGTGATTGGCTTTTCTGGTGGTGGTGGTGATGGTGGTGGTGAGATTCTAGTCTATGGTGATGAAATAATAGTCTATGGTGGTGGTTTTTACCTGCCCCTTGTAATGGCGGATTGAATGTTTATATACGTGCCAAGTTAACACTGGTAAATGAAGAAATGTATGATAATAGACACTTCTGACCCCAAAAGGACTTGGGAAAAATGAACATTAACATGTGAGAGGTCTAAAGGTGATGTGTGATAGGTCTCGAAGTAGGAAGAGAGGTCGAGAAATGGACAATTCGAAAGGTAAACAAACTGATTACGTAGCGAAAATGACAACCAACGATAATGAAGATATGGATATTTCAGATTCCAATAACCAAGACATAAATAAACAAATATTAGGAGGCATTGTGAATCTACAACAAACAATGAACAATCTGATGCTTAAATTTGAATCCCAATCAGACGAAATCAAAATTTTAAAAGACAGCCTGTATGAAAAGGGGGGTATCGATGAGCGGTTACAGGCTGTGCAAACTGAAACAGATGATCAAACATATTTGATATCAGAGTTGCAAAATGAAAATAAGAAACTTGCAGTTGAACTAGATTATATGAAGTCATATGTGGTGCATTTAGAAACTAGAATAGACTGTCAACAGAGCCAGATATCAAGCTTGGTTGAAAGAAGCATGAGAGAAAATGCTATAGTTTCAGGACTGCCTGAAAAACAATCTGAAAATGTCATTTCGGAAATAAAAATCATTTTTAAGAATACGCTGAAAATTAAAGAAAACATTAAAATTGACAGAGCACATCGAATCGGTACACAAAACAACACAGATAAACCACGTGCTATTGTTGTTAAATTCCACAACTTCAATGACCGTGAACATGTGATAAACACAGCACGGGACATGTTTAAACAAAACAAAGCTGATTTAAATAGTATATATGTAAGCCCTCAATTCCCAGATGATATGAGAGAAACTCGTAAAAGGCTCTTACAAGTCCAAAAAGACCATAAAGAAAAAGATACTGAAACTAAGTCAAAAGGAAATAACCTCATCTTCACTAGAAGTGGTACAAAGTATATCGAAAAAATATCTACCCCTAAAGCAAGTAAACTATTAAGTGTACATGAAAGTCGTCATGGGAAATTTGATATATCATCAATCGAGCCTATCGATGATAACGGCCATTCCTATGTAGCTAATGCTACAAAAGCTACAACTTATGCTGAAGTCAGAGAAGCCGCTAGACAAATATTACAATCTAAACTTTCTGCCAACACATACAATACTTTAGTATATCGCTTTTCTGATCGAGAAGGACGTACACATGATGGGTATGACGACGATCGTGACTACGGCATAGGTGCAAGAATCCTTAGTTACTTGAAAGAAATTGACATGATTAATTTGGTTGTTATTTCGTCCCGAACCCCACCACCAGGAGTTGCAAAGATAGGATCCAGAAGAAACAATATTGTCATGGATGCTGTTAAAACGGTCCTCCGAAAGTTATAAACAATAAAGTAACAGATCGGTATCATACTTGTTAATTTTATTGTGTTTGACCATTATGAAAGCCTTAAAACATGTAAGATTTAGTAACAATACAGTGAAAAAAAAAGCTGTAAATGTATATTATTACAATAATGATACTACTCCGTAGGATGTCTATGTGTGTGTACTTACAGGTATAAACTGTGTCTATGGTTCAAAAATTTACATTTCTACCAATGCGCCTATTTACCCCCACCCCCTCACCCTCTTACATTTTAAATCAAGTTTAGGACTATGGAAGGTATCAACTGTAAATGTGTATGTGCTTACACACAGCCCGTTGATCGATATAAACTGTGTCTATGGTTAAAAAATTTACATTTCTACCAATGCGCCTATTTACCCCCCCTCACCATCTTACAATTTAAATCAAGTTGTGGACTATGGAAGGTATCAACTGTAAATGTGTATGTGCTAACACATAGCCCGTTGGTCTTATCGTTCGAACGTTTATAAATAAATATTGTACTAGCAAATATGATATTTGTATTACGTGATGCATACACATATTCCACTGGTCTATATATACTTTGCCACTGTTCCCTACAATTGAACTTAATCTTTTTCCTTGGTGTTGACTGTAAATGATGTACAGACGCATACGAGGATGCATATCCTTTTGTTATGAAAACAACCATAACTTTGAGTTATTTTTCTACGAATTGTTTATTTCTAGTTAGTATCGAGTCTTCGTCGTTTTATAAATTTCGTATTTGCATCAATTAAAAGTAATTAAATCCAATAATTCACTAATTCGGAAATTATTACCTAGGTCACTATTGGCGAAAATGTAAACACAGTCAAGGTAAATTTACTCCTACACATTTGTACTTTAAATATAGACACTGTGCAACACATGTTAATCGGTAAGTCGATTCAGTTAAACCGAAGCAGTAGTTTTGTAATTGTTTACATTTTATTTTGTTTTTCTTATTTGTTAGATGCTCAATATACTTTATCTTGCTTAATCAGATATTGTATTTACAACTTTTTGTTTCTTTTTCTTTTAATTTAGTTTTCACAATTTCAGGTTTTTTTTCTTCTGATTTTATTTATTTTTTTTTCATTAATTTATCTATTTATTTTTTTGGTATATATCTTTATATTTATGTTTTGGTTTTATCCTATAATGTTCAACTACTCAAACATGTTTGAGTATGACCAATATTTATTGTACATGTACTTGCAATGTATAATTTTAATGTAGATCTTTTTTCGTTAAATGTGAATGGTTTGGGTGACAGTTTTAAACTATGTTCGAATGGATGAAAAAACTAAACAAAATGTCTTTTTTTAAGAGACTCACACATCGAAAGAAAACGAGGATAAATGGAAAACAGAAAGGGGTAAAGATATTTATTTTTCTCACGGTACTACGAATAGTAGAGGTGTTGCTATTTTGTTCAAAAATGATTTTGATTTTAAGTTATTAGATAAAATTGTTGATGAAAACGGTAGATATCTTGTATTGAGGGTTGAAATCGATAACATTGAATTTGTTTTAGTTAATTTTTATGCTCCAACTTAAAATCATGAAAATGATCAAATACTTTATCTTGAAAAACTGAGAGTGCTTTTATTAGACATGATAGATAAAAACCTTGTTATAGTGGGTGATTTTAATACAATTCTGAATTTGGATCTAGATAAAAAAGGGGGATCGCTTCAAAATATCCCATGGACTTATATGTCGAAACTTCATAGCTTCATGGAAGAAATTTGTGTATCTGATGTCTGGAGATTAAAGCATCCGGAATACCGTCTGTTTACATGGAGACAAAAACATCCATTAACATTGTTGATTAATTCAATGTAGATTAGACTTCTGGTTGATGTCAGAGTTTCTTGTAGAGAGTGCGCATTATGTTTCTATTGAACCCGCTATTAAGACTGATCACAGTAAAATTGTTTTAAAACTTTTAGGAAACGAGTTTAACTCAAGGGGTCCTGGTTTTTGGAAATTTAACGCTGACTTACTGACGGACAAAGACTACGTGGATATTGTAAAGAAAACATTAGCAGAGTGCGTGAATAAATATGACACCCTTAACGACAAAAAATTAAAATGGGACACAATTAAGTGTGAAATTAGAGGGGTTACTATTAAGCTTGCAAAAAATAAAAATAGAAAAATACGAGAGAATGAAGAAAATCTGGTGAAAAAAAATGGAAATTAAATTGTCTTCTGCATATAGGGACACTGATATTAATTCTATTTCGGCTGAAATAGACTCTGTCAAGGAAGTGTTAGAACATATACCTGATAGACGGACAAGGGGATCAATTATAAGGTCACATGCAGAGCATTGTGATGGATATGAAAAACAATCGAAGCATTTCCTATCTTTAGAAAAACGTAATTACAAATCCAAATGTATTTCAAAGTTGTGTGTAAATGATGAAGATATTACCTCTTCAGCCGGAATTTATATGAAGAGAAAACATTTTACTCTAAGTTATACACTTCAAAGAATGTTGAGGATTATTCTGGAGTGACCAATTTTTTCGATAGCTATGTTATACCTAAAATTTCTGATGAAGCGCAACACAATTGTGACTCTGATATTACTGAACCAGAATGTCTAAAAGCTTTAAAAACATTTAAAAATAATAAAAGTCCCGGTACAGATGGTATAACTGTTGAATTTTACAAATTCTTTAGGAATTATATTAAAGTTTTTCTGCTTGAAAGTTACCAATACTCCTTTATATCAGAAACACTCTCAGTTGATCAAAAACGTGGAATTTTGACCCTCATTCCCAAAAAAGATAAAGATCGAACCGTTCTCTCCAATTGGCGCCCTCTCTCTTTGTTAAATCTAGATTACAAACTCATAGCTAAAGTTATAGCTGAAAGAATGAAACCCCATCTTTCAAAGATTATTTGTTCAGACCAAACGGGATACGTCACAAATAGATATATTGGTGATAATTTACGATTAATTTCGGATGTTATTTTTTATACAAACTGGAAGAATCATCCGGGGCTTATACTGTTAGTTGATTTTGAAAAGGCGTTTGACACAATAGAGTGGTCTTTCATCCAAAAAACATTTAATTTCGGTGATGTGTTTAGAAAATGGGTAAGAGTTTTATACACTAATATTTCAAGTTGTGTAGTAAATAACGGGTATAGTTCCGATAGTTTTGACATAGAGAGAGGCGTACGTCAAGGTTGTCCTTTATCACCTTTTCTTTTTATCTTGGCATCTGAATTATTAGCCATCAATATAAGAAATAATCCAGAGATCAATGGTATTAAGATTGGAGATGTTGAAGTCAAGATTTCTCAATTGGCAGATGACACCACCTGTTTTTTTAAGGATGAAAAAGCCGCTAGGAAAGCTTTAGATACTTTTAAAGACTTTGAATATTGTTCAGGGCTTAAAGTCAATTTTTCAAAAACGGAAGCCGTATGGATTGGAAAAGACAAATATAAAAAAAGTGGTTCTTTACCCATAAGATGGGTTACCTCCTTTTCTACTTTAGGATTAAAATTTAATGTTTTAAATTCTAAATGTATAGAGCATATGCAAAGCGTCCTGCGAATGTGGCTGCCGAGACAGCTATCATTGATAGGAAAGGTTGTAATTCTTAAATCTTTAGCTATATCAAAATTCATTTATGTTATATCTTCAGAATATGTTCCCCCATCATATATTTCAAAAATTCACGAGTGCGTTAAAAAATTCATATGGCCAAGTGGTCCTTCAAAAATTAAATTTGATGTCATCCAGGCAAACATTAAAGATGGAGGTTTGAAGGCGCCAAATTTTGAGCAACAACTCATTGCACTGAGAATTATGTGGATAAAGCGATTTATGTCAGAAGACGAAGCAAGGTGGAAGGAGGTAGTCAAATCATTATTTATTCAATTAAATTTAGCCGATATATTTTTCAGTCGATGCGATCTAGAATGTTTAAATTTAAACATTCCTTTATTCTACTGTCAAGTACTAGCGGCATGGAAATCTTTTAAATCCTTATTTACACCAAAAGATACTTTTTTAGTGAGAAAAGAATTTATTTGGTTCAACCCCTTCATTAAAGTTAATTAAAAAAGCATCTTTTTTCGATCTTGGTATCAAAAAGGTATAAAATGTATTAATGATATCGTTGATGAAAGTGGACGATTCCTGTCATATTTAGAATTGAATAGAAAATTTGATTTAAAGATTAGTTTTTTAGATATGCTAACTATCATTTCCGCAATACCAAAATCTTGGAAAGATATACTTATCAACAAAAATTTTTACATTGATAGTTCGTCTTTTAAAATTGTTTTCAATTGGGATGGAAAACTACTCCCCCTTAGTAAAATGACATCTTCCAATGTTCGTGATGTATTTCTAAAAAGCAATATTGTTATATCAAAATCACATGAAAAATGGGATGAAATTTTTAATATAGAAATAAGTAAAAAAAGGTGGGAAACGATTTATATGCTCCCATATACATGTGTCATTGAAAGTCGGTTACAAGCCCTTCAATACAAGATATTAAATAGAATAGCTTATCATAACTATCTGATACATAAGTATGGATATATAGAATCTAACAAACGTGACTGTTGTAATATGATTGAAACTTTAGAACATAAATATTATTATTGTAAAATTATTGCACTTTTTTGGTTGAACTTTAGCTTATGGTGGTCAGAAAATTTTAATGATAGAATACAATTATCACTCGATAGCATCATCTTTGGTTACTTGGAGAAAACAAACATTGCACTGAATTATTGTATTTTACTTGGGAAATATTATATAAATTATATGAATTTGGCTTCAAAGTCTGGCAACATTAATCTTGCAAATTTTCAGAATTTTCTGAAAAGGCGACTTGAAATTTTAGAATTTTTATATCTTATAAAAGATAAAATTATGGAATACAGAAATACTTTCGATGAGCTCAACAGTAAACTTTGAGAGATATACTTTTTTTTCGTTGCTTTTTTAATAAAAAAATTATACCAATGAAATAATTGAAATATCATGCATGTTTTCGTGTATTTTTCACCCCTTACCAATATAATAAAAAAAAATCAATATATTTAAAAAAAAATCAATACATTAAGGTAGGAAATATACTACATGAAATATTATGCATGGTATAGTGTACAAATTTGAATAATTATGTGTATTACCTTATTGATATATGTTTTGTAGTTCAATGCAAAAATATAATAAAAAAAAACCATTCAGAACAATTAGTTCCTAAATACAATGCAACCTGTAAACATCTAATCAAGGCTGGTATTTCAGATCCCTTATTTAACGGTAATGTTTTACATAGGAGTAAAAAATACTTTAACTCGCCTAACAAACTTATAAAACCTTTAAATCGTCTAATTCATAAGGGTTATAGTTACGGTATTGTCGACAAGTCATTACGTATGGCCTTCTTTGGTATTAACATTGATTGTTTGATAGGGTCTTTGCATTTTAACTAAACACATTCTAAATTTCTAAAATCTGTATTGCATGGACACGGGTTAAGTATTCCGGTATATGCTTGAAATCATTATGCTAAACTCCTCACAGGAAGGGATCTTGGTGGAAGCTGTATACTGAGGGTACATAACTTACTTTGTCAGTTGGTAATGGGTCTAGAGCTGGCATGTCTGTTATTTGCTAGTAGTCTCTTGTGATTTCATGTGTATGTCCGTATATTTAGTTCTTTCGGTTTCATTTTTCACAATTGACTAAGTCCTGTTGCCAACTGAATTTTACTGTTGTTACGATTGTTTTTTTTATCACTTTGGCTATAGGGGAAGGTTTGGGCCCAATATAACTAGTTTAACCCCGCAGCAGCAGGTTTGCGCCTGTCCTAAGTCAGGAAATTTATTAAGCCTTTGAGTGTCTTGTCTTTTTTCTAGTTAGTTTGAATTTATGTCTATAGGAGTCTAGGATGATGTTTATTTCGCTGAACTTGATTACTCTTTTTTCAGGGGCCGACTCCGGCCTACCGTTGGGTGTGGGGTTTTCTCTCCGTTCATTGAAGATCTTAAGGTGGCTTTGAGTTGTCTCTTTGATACATTCCCCGTTTCCCTTCTTTTTTTCAAAATGTAAAATAACTAATTCGTTTAATTCGTATATACTACATGGGTTCTCTTATAACGCGTGCTGCTTATAAGAAATAAGATCGACAGTCCGTGGCATTCATATAAACGAATTCTACTGTATATACAAATAAACATAAAATGACACAATGTTGCCAAGCAGTCTTTATACAAATAACTAAAAAAATACTGATATTGTCGTGCAAACTATTAGCAAAAAAAAATGTTAAACGATTATGCTGTATTGCAGTTTATTTAAGATAAAAAGAAAATTATTTTTGTGCGTTATGCAGATGTAATCTTGGTTTTCATTGGCTGATTAACCACTTGCCAAATAACCATGCCCGCCATACACAACAAGAAAAACAATAATCATGATAATGTAGTATTCCACCTAGACCAAGGTCAATCAAAAGCGTACATATAAGAATTGTACATTAAGACAACATCCACAAACGTGCAGAAAGCATTGAAAAATAACCATATCGAAATTACACATATTTTACTTCAACGTAATGTAACAGTAATTTCAGCCAGAAATTTACATTAGAAATTAAAATACGAAATACATCTATACATGGAATAATATGTAAATAATATGAGATATTTTATCTTCATTCATTTTCAAAGGTTTCGCTCAATATATTACGAAACAGTCATTTTGCTGGTTCAATATATTTATACAACATGCAAAATCAATATATAATTCGCGGATTACGCAACCAGTCGGCATAGTGTTTATGTGTAGAATCGTGTAGTTAAATGTAATTCATTTTGTTTTTATACATTTCTTAGTAAAACTCAAACTAAGGTCTGCATAACCGCACAAAAATTATATCATGCATTGAACCAACTATCATTATTACTTAGAGTGGGTCAAAAATCGTTGAACGATGCGGCCTGACGGTCTTACCGTTCGACGACGGTTTTCGACACTATCTAAATACTCATATTAGTTGGTTGAATGCATGATAACTTATAATATGATCATACGGTTTATCAACAAATAAGTGTAAAATGTCTAACGTCGTATTGCAGTCTATGTAAAAATATTAATGCTGTCATGAAGCCAATAACCAGATAAATGTAAAATTACTAATGTTGTATTGAGTCTTAAAGTAGTAATAACAAGAGCCGAAATCCAAGAAGACAAAATGAACCACCGGAAAATTGTAATTTGCAATGGTCCTGAATTTCCACTGGCATTTTTAAAGAAACAACGGCAGTAGAATACCGAAGGAACAAGGGAAGCGATGACTACAAAAATCGAAGTCCAAAGACATGGCAGAAACGGTAACAGATAAAAACAAAGACAAAACAAGGAATGATGGATTAATATAGTTTTATGGCACGCCCAACCTTACGTTCAGCTGCAGAAGTGTCCGGTAGCAAGACAACAGTAATTACTACTGCAAAGTCGTAGTCAGTAAAACATATGTTCATATAAGTACAAAAAACCCTTGAATCTTTAATCACCGTTTGGANCAAAACTTAAATAAGCAATGAATAACAAAATACCGAGGTTACTGTGAAATTACTTTCTGCATATGCGCATTTCGACAACTTATGCCTATTCAGTGCAGATAAAATCTAAACGTTTGGAAGACAATACACTCAAGTATATTTAAAAAACTGATAGAGAACAAATAACCAATATGATCGAAATGTAAAGCCAAAATAAGCTAAGGACAGAGCTATGCATGAGGGAGATACTTCTTAGTTTTCAACAAAATTTACAAAAAATTAGATATTGTAAGATTCCAAAAATGAAGAGATACTTTTTCCAGAGGGGACTAATATTTAATAAAGTTTAATAATCGTATCAGATCTTTTATTGTATATTGAGGAAAAAGACGTTTGAAATCTAAGCTATATGACAAGCGTGATGATTTTGATTTCCCCATTGTGAACTTTCCCTTTCTTAGCAGCAATATACCTACCTCTCCAGCC
>MJUU01043277.1:1074-23513 GCA_002080025.1 Modiolus philippinarum
AAAAAAAACAACACAAAAGAAAAAAAAAACAACACACAAAAAAAATAAAAAATAGAAACAAAACAAAACAAAATAAAACTGTGTCAACTGCTTGATGCTTGTACTGTTCACTTTTACCTCGAGAATGGCATCTCAGGTAAAACCACGGTCACGTGACAAAATTTTTAAAATGTCGACATTTTCATCATTCGTAGGGGGTTTAGTGACATTGATTATTTTGGATTATTCGCCCTTTTTATTGAAGGGATATGGATTATTGGCTTTGTTTTTGTAGGTATATGAATTATTTATGAAATACAATTTGAAAAATCCGGCACTTATATTTTTGAAAATAGCTGTGTATTTTAGGGATATGGATTTTGACTTTGTTTTGTTGTATTTCTGAGTTACTGATGAACTAGTCCTAATCATTAATATATATATAAACATGTTTTGCTGCATATCTGATTTACTGATGAACTACTCCTAATCATTAATATATATAAACATGTTTTGCTGCATATCTGATTTACTGATGAACTAGTCCTAATCATTAATATATATAAACATGTTTTGCTACATATCTGATTTACTGATGAACTAGTCCTAATCATTAATATATATAAACATGTTTGCTGCATATCTGATTTACTGATGAACTAGTCCTAATCATCAATATATATAAACCACTTAACAGTTACAACTGTGTTGCTATAGTCTATATCAAATTAACATTTGGAGATTTAGATAAATAAACAGTAATATACTTGAGTCAATATCTAGGAATTAAAATATACTAACAGTAACAACCGTGTTACGGTTAAAATCTTAATACATCATAGTTGAAAATACTTTCTTACATTTCACATGTTCAACACTGTACTAACAGTGTTGCTATAATATCTTATACAAGGATCATGACAACTAACAGGATACTCTATAACCCACCATTTATTTTGAAATAATTGTACGTGCAGTCGACAATTTTGCCCGTGGTTTCCATCCGATTTGTCTTTTTGTTCCATGGACTTCGGCTCTTGACCGTTCTGTTTGGTAATTTTGTTATTACCCCCATTTGCAGTAATAATTCTGCTTGTTCTGTTCATGCCATATTAGCAACAAAAAAGAGAGAAAGAAAAAAAAAGAAAAGGGAAATCATAATCAGCAATACTGAAAAGAAAACAGAATATCAATTCCTACTAGACCAAAACGTCATTCTATTAAAACAAATATCTACATTCCAAGTTTGGCGCTTGCAAAACATAAAGAAAGACAAGAAAAGAAAGCACATCAGAAGCTTTCAGAAAATTCAACTTCAAACAGATGTTCAATAAATAAAACAACAACAACTACTACATTGTTGTACTCAATGAATCCACAAAGGTAAGTAGAAAAAAAGATTGATGCAACTGAGCGACTCGACAACTTGTATATGAAATTTTGTCCTGCTGCTTTTGTTATGTTTCACAGGGAAACAAAAACAACTATGATAATTCAAACATCTTAGCATCAATTCTACATTACAAAAAAGGATAGGAATAATTTAATAGCAGCAGAATCTCGACTAAGTATTATTTCAAAAGAAAATGATATAATAAGTCAAAAACAACTCTATCGTCTTAACATATATAAATCTGCATTCTCTATGGAAGACAATGGCAAAGGTCTGAACATTTTTATTAAACACGATTTGCCTTGATCTTAGAAAAATTACCATCAAGTGAACTTGTAGAGGCAATGTACAATGAGATTAAGGATAGTGTGGATCCTTTTTGAATAATACAAGCATAGAATAAAAGCCAAAACAGCCTCCGCAGTCTATCCCAAATACAACCCAAGAAATGACCAAATATTAGAACAATAACTGCATACCACCTGTATGGTTAGGTTCACCTGACCAGACTGCTTGTCGTGTATGGGAGATATTGAAGACTATATTTGTATTATTTGTTCCTCTTGTGAGGAAAATATCACTTGCACTGTCAAAATCTTAGAACATCTGAATATATATGGAATATAGGACATTTTGTTTTTTGATACGGTCTTTATCACGGCCAGTATCAAGTGAATATCAAAAACAAAATATCCTATATTTCTTTTATTGGTAATTCACAACATGACAAATAGAACACCATAATAAATTGAAATAAGCTGAATTTTGATTTTATTACTGTTAATTTATTATTTATTAAAATAATGTATATGCATTCTTCATTCAACGTGTTACACGTATGAATACAACAAATAGTACCAGAATGGCAACGTGCACGTGACGTCTTGATAGTGACCCGTTATTTTCGTTATCACTGCCTGTTCATTGATACTGACATTATCAGGCAATGCAGATCAAATGAAATTGATGCAAATTACCGATAAACGTAATGAGTGTGGAAGATCTAGAACAGTATCTGTGCTCCAATACATATCTATAGACGAATCAAAACACGTCAACACTTCCTCACACAGTGCATTGAAATCTAATGCTGAGATAACTACTCATAGTTAACAGAATTTAAGTATAAACTTAAATTCGTTTATCGCGTCGGGCATTTACGGGAGCGTATACTTTGTTTTATATAACAACCTTTTGTAACGAGTTACTTCCCTTTCCAAATTACACGATTCCAGAGTTAACAGCGTTAAAATTTTAAAGAGAAAATCCAAGGCCATCAATACAGAAGAGTGCTAATTTCAGGTACGAAATGTTGAGAAGATCAACAAGAAAGAGGAAAGCTCCCTCATATAGTCCAGTGCCTGTGGTAGCTGCTGCAGCCAGACGTACCGTTACTCCTGTTGTAATATCGTCAGTTTCAACGATGCCGAGCCAAAATCCTGAAAGGAGCACGTCAGTGGGGATGCCTTTGCCATACTATGGTCATCATGTGTCTGTGACAAGTCCGTCATCTGGTGCATCTAGTTCATTTGCGTTCGTCGGAGTGTCAGGTCACAGTCTTGTGAATTTGCCACAACAGCTACCCATTGTACCAAGTGCAGTGTCAGACCATAATACTATGCAGCCACTTCAGAATCCATCAGACACGACTACCCAAAGCCAAGATAGCACAGGTAATAGCAATATTATGCCTGTACAAATAACTCCTATCCTTGACCAAATTCACACACCACACCAAATTGTTGGAACAACATCTGATATAACAGTAAATGTGCCCCTCAATATAAAATAAAAAAATAAAAAAGGGGAATATGTCGATTTGGCATCCTTACTTACAAACAATCAGCATAATGATATGAGACAAAAGTTAATATTTCAGCAAGGGGAGCTGATCTTACAACCAGACCAAAACTACAGAAAAATTTTCTCAATTGAAACCTGGACAAGGGCATTTATTATATACATAAGTATATATTGTTCAGCACATCCTGAACAATTTCAGGATCTTTTGAAATATATGAGTATGGTCAGATTAGGGGCATCAAGATGTGCAAATCTAAGTTGGAAAATGTATGATGAGCAATTTCGCTTGCGAAAAGCACAAGATCCCACAAGTTCTTGGTTCACCGTTGACTACGAATTATAGTTAATATACATGAACAACACAAAAACTGTACCCAGTACTGGTAATCCTCCCTCCTTTTCAGAGACAAATAATAGCACTAGCACCCTAAAATGCTACAGTTTCAATTATGAAGGAACCTGTTTCAGGCAGCACTGTTTTTATAGTCATTCTTGTATACGTTGCAATGGGGGACATTCGATGTTCGTCTGTCCTACCAAGACGGGACAGCCAAAATTTCAAAATTTGGGTTCGATGGCAAGACCTGATTACAAAGGGTCTGGAAACTTCAGGCTGCCAAGGAATTCACAATTGACTCAAAATTTTTCATTTAGGCAACCTGGACCACATTCGAGACAAAGATCTCAGTTTGCGCCTTTGGGACAAGGGCCACACGCCTATAAAAACAATAATTTGCAGAAACTTTTGGTGAGTTATCCTGACCAGGAAGTTGCCACTCAATTTTATGAAGGATTTACACATGGTTTTAGACTCAATTATGTGGGGCCACTAATGCACACACTTTCAAATAACTTGTTATCTGCCGAACAACATAAATACGAAACTTTAGAAAAACTCCATAATGAAGTTAACCTAGGGCGCATGTTAGGCCCCTTTCTAAATATGCCCATCTCAACATTACATATATCACCTATTGGACATGTCCCCAAATCAGATGGAAATTATCGCCTTATAACAAATCTTTCACACCCTATAAATAAAGGTATTAATTCCTTTATAGATCCGGAATTTTGTAAAGTCAATTATTCTTCTCTCGATAGTATCTTGGAGATGATATACGATTGTGGTAGATCAGCAGAACTGGCAAAAATTGATATTTAATCTGCATTTAGGCTTTTGCCCATAAATCCGGCTGACTTTGATTTGCTCGGGATTAGATTTAATAATATGTATAATATAGACAAATGTTTACCTTTCGGCTGTTCAGTCGCATGTAATTTATTTGAAAAGTTCTCCAGTTTTTTGCAGTGGGTGGTTAAAACTCGTTCCAATTTGCATTCACTTGATCATTATTTAGACGATTTTATATTTGTGGGAAAAGAATCAACTGGTGATTGTTTAATGTTAATGAATACTTTCAAGGGGGTTTGTCATGATCTCGGTGTTCCTATCGCGGAAAATAAGACAGTTGAGCCGGCCAAAATCATTACATTCTTGGGATTTATCATTGATACAGTACTTATGATGGTCAGAATACCAGAAGAAAAACTTCAAAAACTGCGCAATCTTTTACAACCTTTGTTGCATAGGAAAAAAAATAAAGCTTAGGGAATTGGAATCAGTAATTGGCTTAATGTCATTTTGCTCAAGAGCGATCCCGTCTTCAAGGGCCTTTATACGTCGTTTCTATGATTTGGTAGCAGCTGTAAATGACAAAAAGCCGTATTATATGGTACGTATTAACAAAGAGGTCAAAGAATTTAATGGTCAATGTTACATCCCGGAAAAAGCATGGTCGTCAAACGACACTCTTGAGCAATTCACCGATAGTTCCGGAAACCCTGAATTAGGTTGTGGGGCATACTTTCGTAGTTTTTGGACGCAGCTCCGATGGCCAGTAAGTTTGAGAAACATGCAAATCTTTAATAACATGGCCCTGTTCGAATTAATCCCTGTTGTACTAGCCCTATTTCTGTGGTCAAACAATTTGCAAGCCAAGAAAATACTGTTTCGTATAGATAATCTTGCTCTTGTAAGCATTATAAACAAGAGAACGTCAAAGGATAAACAAATCATGAACATAATTAGACTTCTTGTTTTATTGACAATGCTAAATTCAATTGCTGGCGCATTATCCCGTTTTCAGATGGATCGTTTCAGAGTGTTAGCACCACAAGCACAGAAAAAGCCAATGCCCATCCCAACGGAATTTTGGAAAACCGTTTCAGACCTGTCATCAGTAAATTGATTGAAAATTAAATAGCACCAAATACGCAGCAGATATACCAAAGGGGGCTTTCTTTATTTGATCAATTTAGATCTTACTTTGGGTTAAAACATATTTGGCCAATTCCATTGACCGATGCGATGTATTATTTAGCATATCTGTACAATAATGGATTTTCATATTCTACCATTTCTTGTTATGTTTCTGGCCTCGGTTTTTACTGTAAAATTCATGACATGGAGGACGTTACTCAAAAATTTGTTGTAAGAAAAGTATTGGAAGGAATTAGACGTTTTAGGCCAAAGCAAAAAGATATTCGTTTACAGATCACAAAGGAGTTGTTGAAAGCAATACTTCCGTCCTTATCCACTGTTTGCAAATCAAGTTATGAGACCAATTTATTCAAAGCAGCCTTCTCGCTTGCATTTCATGGCCTACTGAGAGTCGGGGAATTGGCCGTATCTAACTGCTTATATCGCCATGTTTTATCAATATCGGATGTATGTATTATGAACAACTGTTTGAAAGTTGACATTCGTTCGTCAAAAACACGGAAAAGGCTCTACCATTTTAATACCAATTCAATTAGACCCGTCTGTGTGTCTGTTGACTTTAATTAATCTGTATTTAAAAGCACGACCCAATATACAAGGTCCGTTATTTTGCCATTATGATGGGAGTGCTCTTACCAGATATCAGTTCGTGGCTGCTTTAAAGAAGGTTCTGTCAGCCATTAATATTCCTTGTCATAGATATAGTTCCCATTCATTTCGAATAGGGGCCGCGACCAGTTTGTCCATGGAAGGTATAGCTGATAGTCAAATTATGCAATTAGGTCGTTGGCGCTCGAATGCCTTTAAAGGTTACATTAGGACTTAAACACAGAGCGCATGCTTAGTCAACCTTTTCCCTGTTACTCGTATTGATTTATTAAAAAATTCTGTAGGAAATTCAGACACTAACGTATGGATAGTGGGTTCTTCTATAATAAAAGACGCCTTTGTATCAGCCAGAAGTCGTCCTGGTGGCACATCGTTGGGATTAGGTCGTTTGAAAGTATCTATATGGTGGCAAGGGAAAAGAGGGATGGTTGTGAGGCAAATCAAAGGGCAAATTAGAGTAATGAAGAGAAACGAAGATTCCCCGAAGTTCATTATATTACATGTGGCAGGTAATGGTTTGGGTAACAAAAAAGTTGGTTTTCTGCGCAACGAATTAAAAAATATAATTCGTTGGATATCAATCGAACTTCCTAACACAACCATAGTTTGGTCACAAATTCTCTCCCGTTTGTCGTGGTGGAGATACTCTTGAGAATCACCCTGCCATGCATTTGTGTCGTTACAGAATCAATAATTCTATTGCAGCTTTTGTCACAAAACTTGGTGGTCATTATATAAAATCCCAGATATATGCCGTAACCATTTATTTCTCAAACCCGACGGAGTTCACCTCACACCATTTGGAAATGACATATTTTTGAATGTCTTACAAGTTGCTATTGAGTATTTTATGTCAACAAATAAAGGTGGTTTAATTTTCCCTTGTGGATCTCACAATTGCTGAAGCCATGAGAGCAAATTTTGAGCCTATTCTATCGGTTGGGTTTAATTTTTAGACGTCATGCATTACGAGACTTGAATGTTGTATAGAAGTTGACATTTCAAACATAAATTTGTTTTGAGATACGAATTGCATTTCATCTATCTATTTGTAATGTATATATTTTTGTTATTTCACGACTTCGGTATTGGTCCACAGGTTATCAGCGAACAGGCCGTTTTATGGCGGTTGACAGTGCAACCAGGAGTTTGCTTGCTCTGTCAATTTGGCGGAATTCGCTGATTTTAATCTTGATATTATATATTATGCTGCTGGACATATCTTTTAATCATTTGCTCCCGTGTATCCCACGGTGCGGTCAGACATTAACATACAAGCACCTGTGTATCTCACGGTGCATTGTATACCCGATAAATGTCTATCTATCTATTATCTATCTAAGGTTGCCATAATTTGTCGGTAACCGCATATCATGAGACAGTATCTATCTATGAATTATCTTTGATTGTATTTATCTATATATCTGTTGTACAACTATTAATTATTAAACCTGTGGCCAATTACCGCCAAAACTTACATACTTGTGTTTTTTATATTCCGTACGAGATAACTACTCATAATTCTTATATAATTTGCATATCAAGAAATACGCTGACATGATTGGCTGCATTGACTTCCGGTAGCAATTTCTGAAGTCGTTTATTTTCCGATAGACGACGTTGACCGAACTACATTTAAGTTCACCTTATACATTCATACGCCAAGACAATAAAATAAAACAAATGACGTAACTGACATTAAATAGAGAGAAATTGACAAGTTAAAAGAATTATAAGGATTAAACACCGTTTGAAAGGAATTTATTGGAGTATAAACGGACCCAAGTCACTCACAAACATATCATAAAAGTCCTTCGGACTTTTATTTGTTTGTGAGCGAAAGCTCCATCCATCTAGCTCGAATATTGAACCAAAGAAATACCTATCTTCAGAACTAGAAAAAGAAATGATGAATATGAAAATAGCCAATCTTGAAAATCAAATCAATGTCTTAAAACAACAGAAAATTTGATTACAGCATAACAATCTATACAGCTATCAATCTTCACCGGTGCAATTTAACAACCATCACATAGATCCACAAATTCCATGTAAATATTATCCAGCCAAGGTTCTTGACTCAAGAACGATCTATAGACCACCACAATATGCTCCTCGACAACCTTAAGTTACACATTTTGGAGCAAGTTAAAAAAAATCCAGTAAACTATGTGGCATTAAATTGTAGTAATAACAATATTGCTGCTAATTCACCATTCAACATCCTCATAACCATGGCACATATTATCAAGTAGTAAATCAAGCCCAGGCTGTACATAGGAATCCTCAAAGTCAAGCAATCAAAAGAAATCATCAGACTGAAGAATTTCAACCAAATTTAATTTCGCATCAATCCCACAAAGTAACAACTGTGTTGCTAGGAACAACAATCTTAACTACATCATTGGACTGGAGAAAAACAGAGCTCAAATCCATCCATTAGCCAAAACTCATTCTTTTATATTGCACAATGAAAATATCTTGTCAATTCAAACAAAGTCGCAAGAGGAACTCTCTATTATAAGTAGTACTAATAACTGTATTGCTACTAATTCATTCCTCTTACCATTCACCAGTCCAACTGGACAGTGGTAACATGGAGAAATTTAGCACTAAAAACATTTACACCCTATCTATCAATTTCAACCCAGAATGAATCATATGGCAGTAAAAAATGTTTTGCTGCGAAAGCTCCATCCATCTAGCTCGAATATTGAACCAAAGAAATACCTATCTTCAGAACTAGAAAAAGAAATGATGAATATGAAAATAGCCAATCTTGAAAATCAAATCAATGTCTTAAAACAACAGAAAATTTGATTACAGCATAACAATCTATACAGCTATCAATCTTCACCGGTGCAATTTAACAACCATCACATAGATCCACAAATTCCATGTACATATTATCCAGCCAAGGTTCTTGACTCAAGAACGATCTATAGACCACCACAATATGCTCCTCGACAACCTTAAGTTACTCATTTTGGAGCAAGTTAAAAAAAATCCAGTAAACTATGTGGCGTTAAATTGTAGTAATAACAATATTGCTGCTAATTCACCATCCAACATCCTCATAACCATGGCACATATTATCAAGTAGTAAATCAAGCCCAGGCTGTACATAGGAATCCTCAAAGTCAAGCAATCAAAAGAAATCATCAGACTGAAGAATTTCAACCAAATTTAATTTCGCATCAATCCCACAAAGTAACAACTGTGTTGCTAGGAACAACAATCTTAACTACATCATTGGACTGGAGAAAAACAGAGCTCAAATCCATCCATTAGCCAAAACTCATTCTTTTATATTGCACAATGAAAATATCTTGTCAATTCAAACAAAGTCTCAAGAGGAACTCTCTATTATAAGTAGTACTAATAACTGTATTGCTACTAATTCATTCCTCTTACCATTCACCAGTCCAACTGGACAGTGGGAACATGGAGAAATTTAGCACTAAAAACATTTACACCCTATCTATCAATTTCAACCCAGAATGAATCATATGGCAGTAAAAAATGTTTTGCGGCGAAAGCTCCATCCATCTAGCTCGAATATTGAACCAAAGAAATACCTATCTTCAGAACTAGAAAAAGAAATGATGAATATGAAAATAGCCAATCTTGAAAATCAAATCAATGTCTTAAAACAACAGAAAATTTGATTACAGCATAACAATCTATACAGCTATCAATCTTCACCGATGCAATTTAACAACCATCACATAGATCCACAAATTCCATGTACATATTATCCAGCCAAGGTTCTTGACTCAAGAACGATCTATAGACCACCACAATATGCTCCTTGACAACCTTAAGTTACACATTTTGGAGCAAGTTAAAAAAAATCCAGTAAACTATATGGCGTTAAATTGTAGTAATAACAATATTGCTGCTAATTCACCATTCAACATCCTCATAACCATGGCACATATTATCAAGTAGTAAATCAAGCCCAGGCTGTACATAGGAATCCTCAAAGTCAAGCAATCAAAAGAAATCATCAGACTGAAGAATTTCAACCAAATTTAATTTCGCATCAATCCCACAAAGTAACAACTGTGTTGCTAGGAACAACAATCTTAACTACATCATTGGACTGGAGAAAAACAGAGCTCAAATCCATCCATTAGCCAAAACTCATTCTTCTATATTGCACAATGAAGATATATTGTCAATTCAAACAAAGTCTTAAGAGGAACTCTCTATTATAAGTAGTACTAATAACTGTATTGCTACTAATTCATTCCTCTTACCATTCACCAGTCCAATTGGACAGTGGTAACATGGACAAATTTAGCACTAAAGACATTAACACCCTATCTATCAATTTCAACCCAGAATGAATCATATGGCAGTAAAAAATGTTTTGCTGCGAAAGCTCCATCCAGCTCGAATATTGAACCAAAGAAACACCTATCTTCAGTTCAGACTTTAAGCATGGGCAGCAACGAATGCATAGCTGCCAATATAGTTTAGATACAAGACCTCATGACAACCAACAATGAAACACGGCCAATTAAAGATTGCGATACCCACTATTTGACCCCCTAAAAAAAAGTAATTGGTCTTTGAGATCAGAAATATACAAAAATTAGAATCAGTTTTATTTTTGCACTCTGATTATTGAAAATGATCGTAACTACTGTAAGAAATTGAAAAAGATATGGTTGGTAGGTAGAATTCCAAAAAAATAGAAGGTCTTTGAGAGTTTCAGGAAATTTACCAAAATTAGTATCAAAGATTTTTGCAATCTGACTATTGAAAATCATCATTGAAACTATAAGGCATCAAAATGATATGGTTGCTAGGTAAAATTCCAATTAAAATAATGGTTCTTTGGGACTTTCAGGAAACTAACCAAAATTAAGCTAAAAGTGCTAAAAATTCCGACACCCTCTGTGAAGTTGCTACATAATATGTGAGTCGATTCCTGAGTTTCTACTTTCTAGCCCAAATGGCCTTAGAGATTTCATCAATTATTGGATATCGCAAAAATTCAGTTTCGTCCATAATTTGCCCAAAGGGCGTTTGACCGAAATTCCGAATGCACAGTGCACTACTTCAGATCATACTCTAGTATGGTGCCAAGTTTCAAATTTGTATCTCTTATAGTTCCAGAGCTAACGGGGAGCATTACAAACGCACGTACGTACGTACATACATACGGACGGACTGCAATGATGAAGATTATAAAACAACATAAGACATCCTTCAAGAAATTATCTAAAAGATATCAGTATTGACATGCGGTGATTTTAATTATCCTTTTCAAGGCACTACTCGGACTTTCAATACAACTTATTTAAGACATTTTGTTTCAAGATGAAACTGAAACACCCAGTCAATAAAAAAAAAGCACATACATACCATCATGGAAAGACATCATCCCAAAATATACTACATAAATCAGCAATTAAAGGAGGAACGAACGATATGATACAATGTGACGAGGTACTGGTAGATAGTATCAACATCTCTGATCATCATACTGTCACTGCCCGTCTTAAATATTTTACGAAAGGATATGGGGTAAATGAGCATGAGACCATAACACATATGTTAACCCCAACTGCAATAATTTAATTAACATTGACCCAAGTACAATACCAAGGGAAAAGGTAGATAAAGAAGAGTACAAACTTTTAGTCAGTGACGTGCTCAAGGACCATACTTACCTCCTAACACCAACATCTTATGGAGTTGAACAAGCAATGAGTCGTCAACACATCATCTTTGAAAAAAAGCTGGATATCCTTCTGCACGTAATAACATCTATGGTATTAAACGCCGCGAGACGTCACCAGAAGAAGAGTTAGAACAATCAAAAGTGAAAAAACCGCTGTTAAAAGAAAAGAACTACCAGAGGAAATTATGAGAGCATCTAAAAGGGACCAACAGACTTATTGATAAGCAGCGATCAAATTCATCTAAATCTACTACTTCACTACGCATAGATGATACGGAACTTTTAGACCCTGAAAATATTATTGTTGGATTCAAAAATCACTTTGAAGGCTTAGCTCGACACAAAGACTAAACAAGAGGCTCTCAAGAGCCTGTATCGCTCACCTGGGACCTGCAGCACTATAATTCCAAATTGATGGTCCATCTTTGGTGGTGTATGTACATAAATTTATCCTGCAGAACTTACTTTAAATAAATCCAACAGCAGCAGTGATTATACTCCTTTTCTTGATCTTGATATATCAATAAATCAGGGAAAGTTAAACACTAAGGTTTATGATAAAAGGGATGATTTTTCCTTCCCTATAGTCAATTTTTCCCCATCTCGACGGCAATGTTCCGTTAGCCCCTTCTTACAGGGTCTACAGTTCACAACTTGTTCGATATGCACGAGTATGTAGTGATGTTTCTGACTTCAACGACCGAAATCATTGCCTCACTGAAAAACTTCTGCACCAAGGATCTAGATATCATAAATTGATAAAAACATTCTCTAAATTTTATTACAGATACCTCGACTTATTAAGAAAATTTGGTTCTACATGCAGGGCTCTTATACATCAGGGCATTTCACATCCAAACTTCTATGGCAATATCATTTACAAAGCGCATAAATTCAAAAATTGTCCTTCCAAACTTATTAACCCGTTGAACAAACTAATTCATAAAGGATATAAATACAGCATTGTTGTTAAGTCTTTACTTTTTGTTTTTGTTGGCAAAAACGTTGATCATCTCCTGAATGCTTTGCACCGTGGCTGAATTTTGACAGTTTTTCATATCGGCAGTGTTTGGCATTGCACAATATCATGTTCTTCTTTCATAATTGATGATGTTGTTATACCAAATCTATTTAGAAGTATTTCAATTGAGGTTTCGTATGTGAGAGGGCTTGATATCTTGGTCAACGGAAATTATGTCCTTAGGTAGCTGTCAGTAACTGCGAGCATTTGTCCGGACAGTACCTGTGTGTATTGTTTTCATGTTTTATGTAATTCATTGTAAGGGTACTCGTCTTGATGGGTTGGACTTTTTTCTGGTTTGATTTTTATTGTGAGTCTTTTTGTGTATTTGTTTTTTGGCCATTCGCCACACGTGGGGGGAGGGTTTGGGTCCAGGGGGGCGGGTTTGACCCCACCGCAATTTTTGCGCGTGTCCCGGGTCGGGAGTGTGTTGGTGGCTGGCTTGTCCATGTCTTCTTGTGGAGTTTTGGTTTCTTGATGTTTGGGTTATTAGGTGTGGTTTGTTTCCGTTGATTTATTCGCTTTTTTGCCTTTTGGGGGCCATTTAGAGCTTGCTGTATGGTGTGGGGTTCCTCGCTGTGTTGGAGGCCGTGCGGTGACCCCTGGATGCTTTGTTTTGGGCCGTTTTAACCTGGAAATGGGATGTTGTCTCCTTGACATTTACCCCATTTCCTTTCTTTTGCATAAGAATCAGAAACTTTTTATAAAATTTAATTAAAATTGTTCAAACAGTTTCAGAGAAGATTTTTGAATGCAGTTTCCAAACTTAAGGGACTATAAGTTTATCTACGTTCCCTGCTGGCAGCTATTTAACATAAAACTTTGAAGAGGGTCACATAAGGACTATCATATCAAAATTCTACTGAAATTGTTCACGCAGTCTCAGAGGAGAAGATCTTTTTATGCATTTCCCACTGGGTCCAATGTTAAACTATGTTTTGCTACTGGTGGCCATGTCTGAAGACGGATCAGCACCAAAGTAACAAGCTTGGTCAAATCAAAATCTCACAAGTTTCATTTATGCAATGTTTAAATTGAATCCATTAAATGGTTTTCCATGATATCTTTGTATGCATTTCCCCATTGCTGGCAGCCATGTTGGATAATGGATCAGAACTGAAGTAACAACACTTGGTCAGCTTCTCATAAGCAAAGTTTGGATTACGCAGTTCTCTAGAAGAAGATCTTTTGTTAACTTAAGTTCACAGCTGGTGACACTTGGTCAGCACCTGACAGGCATCATTCATGTCATGTTTGATTTAAATCCATTTAGCAGTTCTCTAGAAGATCTTTGTGTACATTTCCCATAGGGTCCAATGCTGTCCGTTATGTAAGATGACAGATTGGCACCAAAGTAATAACACTTGGTCAGCACCTCATAAACATCATTCATGCCATGTTTGGTTCAAATCCATTCAGTGGTTCTAAAGTAAAAGTTATTTGTATGCATTTTCCCATAGGGTCCAATGTTAAAATTAAGATCCCCGCTGGCTGCCATGTTGGATGATGGATCGGCACTAAAGTAACAACACTTCGTCAGCACCTCATAAGCATCATTCATGCCAAGTTTCGTTCAAATCCATTCAGTGGTTCTCAAGAAGAAGTTCTTTGTATGAATTTTCCCATTAGGTCAATCTTGGAAGCGGTTGGAAAACTTGAATGTGTTCAATATAATATATTCCTTAACATGCTGAACATTTTTGCATTTTAAACTTGACCTCTATCTCAAAGCGTTTTGGAAATATAGGACATAAAGTAAAAAATCACGAAAAATTTGACCAATAAAGGACCACAACTCATATATAGGTACTTGGATTTTCTTCAAAATATCCATGTGGGTAGATCTTAACATGCTGAACATTTTTGCAATTTAAACTTAACCTCTATCTGTTATAGTTTTTTCAATAAAAAATAAAAAACATCAAAATTTTGAAAATTTTACGGAAAAAGGGCAATAACTCTTAGACGGGTTGTCAGATTTTCTTCAAAATTTCAGCATGAGTAGATCTTTTCATGCTGATCATTTTTACCGCATGTCAGATTTTTGATATCTGTAACGGTTTATGAGTTATTTGCCAAAAACCTTAATTTACCCCTATGTTCTATTTTTAGTAACGGCAGCCATGTTGTTTGACCTAAGACATACAAAATAACAAATTTGAAACTAGATACCCTAGTGATGGTTCAGTTAAAGTTTGGTTCTATTTGACCCAGTGGTTTCAGAGGAGAAGATTTTTGAAAGTGAGCTAACGACGGACGGACGGACGGACGACGGACGCCAAGTGATGACAAAAGCTCACCCTGGCATAGCCAGGTGAGCTAAAAAACCGACAACTCGACATAGAGTCTATCAACATACAATAAACAAGCTATGTGAAAATAACTCTGAAATCGAATCAGTCACTATATCTCAACTTGAGAACATTACAAAACTACTGAAAGGATCAAATCTGCAGGTACCGACAACTTAACATCTGAACATCTAATCTATGGTGTTCAACAACTCTTACAATATATGGAAATCCTCATAAAGAGTATGGTTATAGGTTATAATAAACTCATACCAGATATTATAAAAAAAAACAAAAAAAAACAAACAAACAAACAAACAAAAAGTGGTGTACTTGTTTCTTAGTGTTTCCGGTGTTGCCTTTGTCCATGGATTATTCGTTCTTTGACTGACGGTTCGGTTCTCACTTACTTTAGGGATATGGATTTTGACTTTGTTTTGCTGCATATCTGATTTACTAATCATAAATATATATAAACCACTAACAGTTACAACTGTGTTGCTGTAGTCTATATCAAATTAACATTTAGACATTTAGCTAAGTAAACAGTAACAACTAACTTTAACTTACTTAAGTCAATATCTAGGAATTAAAATATACTAACAGTAACAACCGTGTTACGGTTAAAATTTTAATACATTATAGTTGAAAATACTTTCTTACATTTCACATGTTCAACACTGTACTAACAATGTTGCTATAATTTCTTATACAAGGATCATGACAACTAACAGGATACTCTATAACCCACTATTTATTTTGAAATGCCTTTACAAAGTCAGGACTATTGCAGTCGACAATTTTGCCCGTGGTTTCCATCCGATTTGTCTTTTTGTTCCATGGACTTCGGCTCTTGACCGTTCTGTTCGGTAATTTTGTTATTAACTCCATTTGCAGTAATCATTCTGCTTGTTCTGTTTATGCCATATTAGCAACAAAAAGAGAGAAAAGGAAAAGAAAAGGGAAATAATATATCAGCAATACCGAAAAGAAAACAGAATGTCGACTCGTACGAAACCAAAACGTGATTCCATTAAACCAAATATCTACATTCCAAGTTTGGCGCTTGCAAAACAGAAAGAAAGGCAAAACAAAAAAGAAAGCACATCAGAAGCTTTCAGAAAATTTAACTTCAAACAGAATGTTCAATGAATAAAACAACAACAACAACTACTCAATGACTCAACAAAGGCTAGCAGAAAACATGATTGATGCAACTGCTGCTTTTGATATGTTTCACAGGAAAAACAAAAAGTACTATGATAATTCAAACACCTTAGCAGCAATTATACATTACAAAAAGGATAGGAATAATTTAATAGCAGAAGAATCTTTAAGTACTAAGTCTAAAGAAAATGATATTATAAGTCGACTTTATCGACTTAAACCGCCCAAACCGGTGCTAGGGACCGTCTTGCACTTACTGTGAGGTATGAGCAAAGCTCATTTTTGAAGGCCTCATGGTGACTTCAAGATGAAGAACAACAATAAAAGCGTTGTTCCTTTGCTTGTTTTTTTTTACCATGTATTTGTAGAGACTTTGGCTCGTGTGTATTTACTCCATATCCTTTCATTCTCCATTAACATGTATAAATCTGTATTTCATATGGAAGCCAATGTCAAGATTTACAATTGATCTTTGAAAAAAACCATCAAGTGAATTAACAACGAGATTAAAAAGACGAGTGGATTCTTTTTGATTAATACAAACACAGGACCAAAACCAAAACTGTATCCACACTCTATCCTAAATACAACCCATATCTGAACAATATGTAATTATCAATAATTAGAAATAGTACAACAGAACAATACTTGCACTTGTACGGTTATATTCACAAGAATTACCAGAATGCTTGTCGTGTATGGGAGATATTCAAGACTCTATTTATATTATTTATTCATCTTGTGAGGAAAAATATCACTTGCACTGTCAAAAGCTTACATCATCTAAATATTACTAAATGAGCGTGGAAGATCTAGAATAGTATCTCTGCTCCAAGACACATCTATAGACGAATCAAACACGTAAACACTTCCTCACACATTGCATTGAAATCTAATGCCGAGATAACTACTCAACAATAGACTCAGATGATGAGACAAACATCCCTGATATAACTGTTCAAAGGCTAACATCCAAAGTACTGTCTAATATACTTTTAATTTCAGTTTCTGTTATATAGATGATGTTCTTTCATTGAAAAATCCTCAACTTAAGGATAACCTTCATCTTATATACCCAAATGAACTCGAAATTAAAGATACCACTGATACTCCATCATCAGCATCATACCTGGACCTATACCTCTACATTGACAACTCTGGGCGTCTGAAAACAAAATTTTACGACAAGCATGATGACTTCGACTTTCCAATAGTGAACTTCCCGTTTTTGAGCAGTAATATTCCCACTTCTCTGGCATATGGCGTGTACATTTCACAACTCATTCGCTATTGCCGTGCCTGTAGTTTGTACAGCGATTTTGTCAACAGAGCGAAATTACTGTCTCAAAAACTTATACATCAAGGGTATGTTCAGTCACTGTTGCAATTGTCACTACAGAATTTTTACGGTAGTCACCACGATTTGACAGACCATTACAATGTTTCTGTTTCACAAATGAGAACAGATATTTCTGGGTAGATCCAGAGTTTGTTACCGGACTGACTAACACCCACTGTGACAAAAACGGACTTTTAACCGGCAGTGTGACGGGTGCCACGCGTGGAGCAGATCATGCTTGCCCTTCCGGAGCACCTGATGATACCTCAGTTTTTATAGGGGTTCATACTGCTAGTGCTTTAGTTTTGTGGAGGTTTTGTTCATTTTGTTTATTTGTTTTGTCTTTGTTATACTGTCTCAATTCGTGTTGCTGTGAATTGCCGTGATGTTGGATTTATGATTTTAGAATTTCTCCTTTCCTTTTCTTGCTTCGGTATTCGTTTGCCGATGCAAACTAGAAGATCAAGAAAAAAACTTGAGGGTAAAGTTAAGAAATCCAACCTGTTTTATTAAACAAAATCCAAGATGTCAATTCAAACTTACCACAAAATAAAACATCTTAACCAGCGACAGACAAAAGAACGACAAATGAACGAAGACAGTTGATCTGAAATCGAGAAGCACGTATAGTAATTTCAGAGAACACTGTGCGTGACAACAACAATACAATGAAGAATTTAAGGATTTACAGATTGTGTGACGCTGTGAATACTAACTGTAGTAGCTTAGATAATGCAAAACAATTACAGAATTGCTGTCGGGATCATTATCAACAATTGGGCAAAAAAATGAAGATCTAGAAAAAGAAATAATGAATATGAAAATAGCCAATCTTGAAAATCAGGTCAATGTCTTAAAACAGCAGAATATTCGATTACAACATAACAACCTATACAGCTATCAATCTTCACCAGTGCAATTTAACAACCATCACATAGATCCACGAATTCCATGTACACATTATCCAGCCAAGGTTATTGACCCAAGAATGGTCTAAAAACCACCACAATATGCTCCACGACAACCCCTTGTCACACATTTTGGAGCAAGTCAAAACCGAATTCCAGTAATCTATGTGGCCTTAAATTGCAGAAGTAACAGTATGGCTGCCTTTCCACCCCTCTTACTACCAATACATCCTCATAACCATGGCACATATTATCAAGTAGTGAATCAAGTCCAAGCTGTACATCTGAATACTCAAAGTTAAGCAATCAATAGAAATCATCCGACTGAAGAATTTCATTCAAATTTGACTTCACATCCATCCCCACAGAGTAACAACTGTGTTGCTGGGAATAACAATACCAATTACAGTATTGTACTAGAGAAAAACAGCGCTCAAACTCATTCAATAGCCAAAACGCATTTTTTTATAGTGCACAATGAAAATATCTAGTCAAGTCAAGCAAAGTCTGAAGAGAAACTCTGCAATATAAGTAGTAGTAATACGGTAACTGTATTACTAATGTAATAACTGTATTACTACTCCTCTCGCCATTCAACAGTCCAATTGGACAGTAGTATCATGGACGAAATAAGCACTGGACACATTAACACCCTATTAATTTCAAACCAGAATGTAACATATGGCAGTAAAATCTGTTTTGCTGCGAATGCTCCATCTAGCTCGAATATTGAACCAAACTTTAAGCATGGACAACAACGAATGCAAAGCTGTCAATTATAGTTTAGATACAATGCCTCAAGACAACCAACAACCTCGAGAGTAGTAAAAACTGTTTTGCTACAAACCATCCAAGTGAAGATTCTATTAACACAAAATCTTGTTGTACACCAGTACATGCTGTACAAAATAAAACCAAAGGCAGTGAAGAAGTTCTGATGCCGATACAACTTTTTTTAGAAAAAGGACAAATCCATCAGACGTGGCACCGATACCATCAAGAATGGTGTAAAAATTAGAAGGATCAATAAAACTCTCCACGCTGAACATCAAAATACTTTACTAAAATAAACTTGACCTACACAAACTCTTAGATCAAAAAGAGATTATCCTCTTACAAGAACATTGGATACATAATTATGAAAAAGAAGTACTAAAACCAATATCATCCCGACTTCAACTTTTTCTCTAGACATCATGACGACTCTGATCCGCTCATGCCTTCACACAGACCTCGAGGGCAAGACGAAATTACCATACTAGATCGAAAGTCAATTTCCAATCAAATTTCATCACTGCTAGATGGAAATGAAAGAATTCAAGCTTTTAAAATAAAAAAACAAGATATTTCTTCTCTGCATCCTCAATGTTAACCTTCAAGCGAGAGGGACAGACTGCAATTATTAAGAGTATAAAACATCAAAAGACATCCTTCAAGAAATTATCCAAAATATCAGGAAACTCATTTAATAGTGACATGTTGCAATTTTAAAGGCACTACCAGGACTTTCAAGACAACTTATTTAAGATATGAAACTAAAACTCCCACTCACTTATCCAAAAACACATACATACCATCATGAAAGACATCACCTCAAATATACTACATAATTCAGCAATTAAAGGATGGACAGAACGATATACCGGAAATACAAAAATGTGGAGGTACTGGTAAATAGTATCAATATCTCTGATAATCATACTGTCACTGTCTTAACATTTACCCAGAACGACAAATAACCCAGTACAATACCAAGTTTTCCAAAAAAATCAACTGGGACAAGATAGATAAGGATCAGTACAAACGTTGATTCAGTGACGTGCTCAGGGATCATACTTACCTCCTAATACCAACAGCTTATGGAGTTGAACAAGCAACGAGTCAAGTCATAACTGCATGTGAAAATTCAGACAGAAACTACATGTCATCCTATAAGGAAAAAGGTCTAAATCTTAAAATAATTACGAATGGACTCCAGTTCTAGCTAACGCTGTAGCAAATTCAAATTCCAAAAAAGACACATCATCTCTGGAAAAAAGCTGGATATCCTTCTGCACGTAATAACCTCTATTGTATTTAAAAACGCAACGTAACCAGAAGAAGAGTTAGAACAATCCAAAGGGGACAAACTGCTATTAAAAGAAACAAGACTTACACGAGGAAATTATGAGAGCATCTGAAGGGGACCAACATACTAATTAAAAAGCAGCGATCAAATTCATCGAAATCTACTACTTTACTACGCATTGATGATACGGAACTTTCAAAACCTGAAGATATTATAGTTGGATTTAAAAATCACTTTGAAGGCTGAGCTCAAAAAAAGACAATTCGACTTTTAACAAAAAACACGACGAATTTGGTAGAACTCGACACACATAACCTATCAACATACAGTAAACATACTATGTGAAAACAACTCTGAAATCGAACCAGTCACCATATCTCAACTTGAGAATATTACAAAATTACTGAAAAGGATCAAATCTGCAGATACCGCCAACTTAACATCTGAACATCTAAGCTTGGTGGTCAACAACTCTTACATTATATTCTCATAAACAGTATGTTTATAACTAAACACATACCAGCAATTATCAAAAAAAAAAACCAAAAAAAAGAAAAAATTCTGCTAACACTTTTTCCAAGATAAAGAGCAAAGATTCAAGAAATCCATCCAACCATAGAGGAATACCTGTCACTTCAATAATATGTAAGTAACAGTTCGAAATGGATTAAAACTGCAATTGCTGGAATTATTACCACTGATAGTCTAGAATCTGATGCCTTTTTAATTTTTCATTGTTTGAAAGGAGTTTATAAATCAACAGAATTTGTCTGAAAAGGGGTAGGGGTTTCGAGCTCCCAGAGTTAACCGACACATCTGTGAAACCATATGCACCCGGGTCAGAAATCAGTGCTACAATGCCGTTGTGCTTACTTGAGAGGGACCCTTTTTTAAGGTCGCCGGGAATTCGGGATTAATATTATTAAAGCACGTGATTTCATCAGTTTTTAAGTTCCTTTGCAGTTCGGGACTTCCGGACTTAGAAAAATGAAGTTGGGATTCCGGGATGAGACCCCCTCCGATCCCCCTTACTTAGTCGTACAGAATGAAATTACAAATCGACAGCGTTTCTTGATAGACTGTATTGTTTATTCTGAAGTAAGATCTTACTTTTTCTCAAATTTAGGGAGGAGATCCAGGGAGTTAGTTGATGATCACATTAGTAAGATTGTTTTTGATGATAAAAATTTTTTAACTTTAATGTGATTTTCGATATTTCCATTCATCAATTCCAGATATTTATGTTTCTCATTGGAAATGGGGTTTCTTGATTTTCCCTTTTCTTATTATTGACAAAGTAACATAAATTTGGGCATTATGATCTTTTTGATTTTAGAATTCAAATTAAAAGTAATCATGTCTAGGATGAGAATTATAAGTGTTATGCCACATTTAAAAAATGAAAAAGGTTAATCATAGATTGCAATCCCCCCCGCATACCTTTTTGGACCCATGGATTTCGAAAATGCATATTGAATGGTCAATAGATTTTATTTACAATTAAAGATTTTTTACAGTCTTACTATTGAAAATAATTCCAATTGTTGTGAGGAATTGAAAAAGATTTGATTGCTAGATAAAATTCCCAAAAAAGGTATTTGATAGTTTTGTGAAATACCAAAACTAGAATCAAACATTTTAGCTGTCTAACAATTGAAAACAATCACTTTTACTGTAAGGAATTGAAAAAGGTATGATTGCTAGGTTGAATTCCAAAGAAGGTCTTTGAAGGTTTTAGGAAATTTACCAGAACTAGAATAGAAGATTTTTGAGGTCTTTCTATTGAAAACAATGATTCTTGATATTGAAGAAATTGAAATAAAGTAGATAGAATTCAAAAAAAAAAAAAATAAATAAAAATAAAAAAAAAAAAAAAAAAAAAAAA
>MJUU01043277.1:23572-42864 GCA_002080025.1 Modiolus philippinarum
TAAAAAAAAAAAAAAAAACAACCAGACAGGTCTTTAAGAGTTTCAGGAAATTTACCAAATATAATCAAATTTTTTTTTTGCAATCTGACTATTGAAAATGATCATTGATGCAATAAGGCACTAAAAAAGATATGATTGCTAGGTAAGTTTCCTAAAAGTAATGAAAGTAATGAGTATTTGAGAGTTTCAGGAAATTTAGCAATATAAGAATCATATTTTTGAAGTCCAAGCGTTCGTGCTAACTGATGACATGAAAGAATTTCTTAATCATACGATTTCATGTTGGAATTTCAAAAATTATTGGTCTTTGACATTTTATCAAATTTTGCACCGAAGTCAAAATTCTAAATTCTTATCTTGGATTCCAAAACAAAATGAAAGTTATATATAAAGTTCCAGTCATACAGTGTATGGTAAGTACTTATTGTTTTACGTTTTTTGACCCTTAAGGGCATGCCCCCAGGGGTCATGCCAGATGTCCGCTATCATTAGTATATTAGATGAATAAAATGGAACTCATATAGAAAGTTTCATTTTCCAAACATTGATACTTTAAATTTCGCTCATTATTCCGCCTTGAGAGGAAATATTTAAATTTCGAAACCTTCGGTACAGATCACTTTTATAGTGTTATACCCTTATTACATGGTCTCTGCGACTCAGTAAAGGCGTGAGAGGAGTTCCAGCTGAATCGATTTTTTTTGTTTTTTTTACCCCCCCCCCCCCCTGGATGCCATGCTCTGAGGGGTCATACCAAAATTTCGACGCCCTCTGTGAAGTTGCTATATATAAAATGTGAGTTGATTCCTGTGTTTCAACTATCTAGCCCAAATAGCCTTGGAGATTTCTTCAATTATTGGATATGGCGAAAATCCCTTTTTGCCCATAAGTTAGCCCTAGGGCATTTGACAGAAATTCCACAGTGCGCTAGTGCAGATCATACTCTTGTATGTTGCCAAGTTTTAAATTTGTATCTTTTATGGTTCCATAGCTATTGGGGAGTACTACACACATACGTACCTAGGTACATACGGACGACAGGACTGCGTTACATAATCCCCGCTTTCGCTAAGCGGGGATAAAGATCGAGCTTCTCAGATCTATTGGACTAACCAGCTTAGAATGTTATGAGACTTTTAAAATTTCAGAACATTCTATTTATTTCTTTACAGCCGTCTTTTATGGTATGAATTTTAAAGAATGTCATGTGATTAATACTTGATATGTTCAGTGTAAAGAAGCTTAATTTACTGTATGAACCTTTACAGTGGTAGGTGATCATAGAGCTCGATTTATACTACACATTTTCGATAATTACTCATAGAATATATTTCTTAACTGATATACTGGCTCACTTTGTGTCCTTAGGGACTATGATAATTTTTAAGGAACACATTGTAATTAAATTTGAAATTGAAGACAATAGTTTGTTCCTGTGTATTTTGGTCACAAGCCGTTCATATCGAGAAATTTACTTTTTGGCGCTAGCTTCGGTTACATTTAAAAGTAATCCTAAAAAAAAAATTATTGTCACCCGAGACCGGAACCGAGATTAATTATGGAATCTTCACCGGATGCACCAGTGACAATAATTTTTTTTTATAAATACTGCGAAGTAATTAAGCATTTTGTTTTGCAAATTTTTTTCAATACGCTAACTTTTAATACATATCAATGTCTGTGTTAAATATAGTTCAGGATCGCTTAACATGAAAAATTTTCTCATGTATGCAAAATTACCTTTTCACGTTTGTCAAGCATATGTGCAGTATATATAGGTGATTCCTATATACCCCAACTTTTTTTGCAGGGAGTATAATAACCCAATAACAAAGGTTCTCATTTTCTAGTATGATAACAGACCTCAATGTAATATGGCCCACTGTGTCAGAGATGATGCTTGTATGCATTTCACATAGGTTCATATGTAGGATATTTTTTTGTATTTGAAACCATTGGACTGATAACACTGCTGGTGGACCAGAGGTCCCCGAGGGTATTCACCAGTCCAATAATAAGACTTGTCCGACATGAGAATTTACCTTGCGTGATTTTATAGAAATTTACTGTTTTTATCAAAATTCTAACCCCTAAAAATAATCAGACTTGTCTGACATGAGAATTTACCTTGCGTGGTTTTATAGAAATTTACTGTTTTTATCAAAATTCTAACCCCTAAAAATACTACGGCTTCATTCCAAGAATGGCACTCGGTGAATGTCCTAAGAACTGAAGTTGGCTTCCTTTTTCCATATTTTGGTAATAAAAACTTCTTTTTTTCTACTAGTTTTGGATTATGTCTTTCCATATTATTTGATTTTAATGCTGCTGATGAGAGGTTACGCCTTGAAATACTAGTACAGCATAACAAAATTTACTGTATATTATGCAACTTGGGTATTTTTGTGTTTTTAAACTATGCCTACCGTTGGCGCCGATCTTGGAATTAATTAGAACCTTCTGGACACATTTTGCAAAGGATCATTGTGACCAAGTTTGGGTTCCGGTAGGAAAAATTGTTTCATCAGACGGCAGTAGAATACCGAAGAAACAAGGGAAGCGATGACCACAATAATAGAAGTCCAAAGACAGAGAATAACAAAGACAAATCGAGGACATAAGATAGCTACAATGCACAGAAATAAAAAGACGACAAAAATAACTAAGGCACTCATAGTGTGAACTGCCATGAAAACTTATAGTGTTTCCAGAGAAGATGATCTTTGAATTGGGGTCCAATGATAAACTAAGTTCCCCACTGACGACCATTTTTGATTGCAGATTTGTCAGACATATTTTTATAAAACACCCAAGGTTTGATTCCAATTAACAAAATAGTTCCAGAAAAGAATGTGTTTTCCAATAGGTCCACTGTTACCCGCTGGCGGCCATCTTAGATGAGGTCGGCAACTTCCATCATGAAGATGGAATGTTGTAGTCCTTGACATACTGAACATTTTTGCATTAAATCTTAACCTCTGTCTCGTATCATTTTTGAAATATATGGCAAAATATATAAACTTGTTTAAAAAAAGACTAATAAAAGGCAATTACTCCTATACAGGTATTCAAATTTTCTTAAGAATTTTTAGGTGGGCAGATCTTGATATGCTGAACATTTTCGCAATTTTTGAGGCCTCTATCTATTAATTTTTTTGGATAAAAATAAAAAATATTATAATTTTGAAAATTTTGAAGAAAAGAGCAATATCTCTGACGACTTTTCGATTTTTCTTTTTAAAATTGCAGGGCGGGTTTATCTTGTCATTTTTACCCTTGTCAGAATTATTTTAAAACCTGTAATGGGTTTTGAGTTATTTGCCAAAAAATGGCAATTTACTCCTATGTTCTATTTTTTGCAGCCATGTTGTAAGGTTCTCGGACTCATCGGACACAATTTTGAATTTAGATATTCGTTTTATGATTCAGACCAAGTGTTGTTAAAATTGGCCCAGTGGCTTCAGAGGAGAAGATTTTTGTAAAGTTTACGACGGACGACGGACGACAAACGAAGAACGGACGGACTCCGACGGACGCAAAGTAATATAACTGCCCGTAAATCCATTGATATTGCTGTTTTAGAACAGAATCAACATATTTTTAATATAATTCAATATTTGACCAGTTTAATGTGAATATAAAGATTTCAATATATGATCAATATTTGATATGTAGTTAATGAATATAATAAGATTCTCAAACATATTAATATATTCTTTTAACAAGGTTAGCTGGAGCAGTTGTAACAATACTCGAAATAATATCTATATAAAAAGGACCTGCCACTGGCGTTCACTGCCCAACCTCTGTTTTAAAACATAATTAATCAATGCACATCCCAAAACTATTTGAAGTGTTTTACACGGAGCTTATATATAACTGTACTAATAGTAGTAACTCAAACTGAAAGTACAGTTAAAGGAAGAGCTCGCGCAGTCTTATGAATTCCAATCGAATATACCATAAATGTACATTACAAAGAAAGCAGACTTATCAGTTAAAGTTAAGAACAGGTTGTATATAGCCCTCGAGACAAACAATCTGTGGCATTGTGCATTTTAAACAATTGTTTGCCATGGTTTATGGAAAATAAACACAAGAAGCATAGCCCAGAGGTTTATGGCACATAAAACATGGCAAACAATTGTTTTCCAATTAATACCATATTCACTCCTTTAAGTTTTAAAACAAATTCTATAGTTTCTAATAAAGATCTATCAAATGTGAAAAATTACATTTTCAAATTGACAAAAGACAAATAATTAGCAATGTTGGTTATTTCAAATAGTGCGTTTTCATAGTGCAAACATAACAGATATAGAAAAGAGATTGATGCATAATTAGTAAGGTTGGGTCTTTTTAAAATTATTTAGAATTTAAAGAATTTATATTTCGGAATCGAACTTCTGATAATTGGAGAATTATACCTCAATGTTGATTTCTGTTCTATAAAGTTCTATACTTCAGATCTCTATGTGCCAACTGTGTCAACATGTAACTTTTGTGTATTAGTTACTTTTTTGTGTAACCTCGGATATTTGTGTAAAGGTTGTACAAAAACATGTCCATAGAAGTAATCTATAGCATTTTGTAAACAATGCAAAAGTGTTATAAACGAGAGGGTAAATGCTTCTTTATATTAGACAAGAAATTGCAAATATGGTATAAGTTTTTGAATATAAGTAAAACAGTAAATCTGTTCACACTAAACAATTTCTATAATAATAATGATTGCATATTTTTAGTATAGATATTCTAGTAATTTAAAATAAATGCGGATGGAGTTGTACAAATATGACTATGTATAATATATAAATGCAAATACATGAGCAAAAATATAATTCTTATTTATCTTCCAAATAAAATTATAATATGACAGGAATGCAAAAAGGTAGTGCTATAAAAAAAACATTCACTTGATCGAACGAGGCTACCTTAGAACAGAACTTTCGGTAGATAGTTCTTCGTTACCATACACTTAAACTCAAATATATGGGAAATAGAAATATCTAATATGGAAAGTCTCCCCGTGCTTGAGGTGTATGCTCTTATGATATTACAATAATGGCATGTTTGTTCGTGTGAGAATTTCTTATACGTTTACTACTTTAATTTGTTTTTTTTTCAATTTGGCTGTTCAATATTTTTATTACTTTTACTAAAATTTTATAATCTGCACACACGACTATTTTTGCCCTTTCAACCTAAGTTACACTGCAAGGTTTGCCTACATCTATTCCGATGTGCCCCGTGTTGTCTAGCGATGTTGTGTTTGTCCTTATTTTTGTCTTCCTTCGGGCTACTTAATGACAAATATTTGTAGGCAGACATTGCCCGATTTTACTTTTTTTCTCATTGACCGCTCCCGACATGTGTTGCTTCAATGACATATTTTAGCTGCGATCGATGTTGCTCAACATTTTTGTCAAGAATATCGCTGAAGTGCACCCTAGGGGCCTTTTTGATCTCGCTTGAGGAGGTGAATATTGTTCACCTCTTGTTGAAGACCCTCATTCGACATCAATATGTAAACAGGAATATAAGCCCCCTGTCCTTGATAAACTGGAGTTTTCTATGCATCGTGTAAGTTTTTGTCACATGTACATTCACTCCATATCCTTTCCTATTTTCTTTTCTATATGCTATTTTGTTTCTACAGAAGAAAGGTGTATCTAATTTGTACAAAACAAAGTTGTTTTATTTAAATACAAAAATAGAAATCTAGTATACAAGTAGTGATGTATCAAATACTAAATTATTGCTCAAGTGAAAACCTTTGAATACAATCTTTGCGATACACATCCAAATTCAAGGCTACCTTTCATAGATTTAAAGCATCTCAAATTATTCAATGATCATTACAACCAACACTACGAAGGGTCAAGCAATCATAAAAAGGTGAATACATGTCGACAAATTAACACAATTCAATCGACTTTTGCAATGCTTATGTTAATGGTCTTTCAAAATGTTTTGATTTGACCTTTAATGAAGAGGCATAAACTGTCGAAATTGCCACATGAAGAAACTAAACTTATAGCAATTTCGGCAATTAGTTATTTAGCTACATAATGATAGCCAACAATACTTATCCTGTTGAAGAAACTTATAAAGATTTTCACATTACTAATTCTGCAGAAGATTAAGCTACATGTACTCATATTACTAATCTTATGGAAATTACCGTATTCACAAAACTAATTCTAATGAGTTTCTCGTGCATGAACTCACAAAACTAATTATGTTGAAGTTATTGCTAGTACTTATAGTACTAGTTCAAAGAAAATTACCGTACAGGTACTCACAATTAAATGAATACCGAAGTTGTTACTGTAAAATTCTGCGTATGGCTTTTTCGACAACTTGTGTCTTTTCAATGCAGATCAATTCAAATATTTGTAATACCATTAACCGAAAATTGTATAAATCTTGTAAAGAACAGATCACAGGTAAGCCTTGCCCAATTAAAGGAATGTAATTTTTCAACACTAGAGATTCTAAATACGTAAAATATTATTTGAGCACCGTATATATCAAAATATCAATTGTTTGTCAAGAGTTAATTAACGGGACAGGTCACTCATAGTACGATTCCCTCCTCCCTGATGTCCCAATAATTTCTGCCATGCCTTTGTAAGCCCGTTTTACCCAAGCATAGATTGCACAGATTTCATAACAGTAAACTTTGCCCGCATTGTCAACAATCATAATGGACTACTATTTAAAACAAATAATATCTCTGTGCAAGTGCCAGCCGTTGTGCAGGCGGACATGTCAAATGAGTTTGTTTATCTTTCTCTTTGTCGTCAGTAATGTGTACTTTGTAAGAGCAGGGATCCACTGAAACATAACGAAAAATATGAATTGACCTTAAAACAAATCAATATTAAAGTGTTAATGATACAATGCAGTCTATAATAAATAGATATGCTCTTAAATTACATACTAATTTGCATTCGCACGTGAACAATTCAAAATCTTGAGTCTGCTGTCATACAAAGCTATTCCTTGGGGAGACATGCCGCCGACTGCAAGGGTAAGAGCTTAGCAGATCACATTCGCTGTGTCCACAATAATACAAATTGTCCAGTTGGCAACAATTTGAGACTCCCTTATTAATGCCAACAAGATATGAGCGTGCAAGTATTAATAAAAGTGCATAGACGTCAGGTAAATAGACCAACGTTGGAATAAAAGATCGTCTTTAGACTGTATTGGTATGAACCCTTGGGGTCTAAATTAAAGCATACAAGTTTTTATTCCAGTCTTTTATTGCCAAATAGTCTCAATGTTCAGTTTGTAACTGTACTAGTGTACCGACAATGTCAAAAATATTTCACCTTTGTTTTACCTATGTACTTGGAGTCGAAAATTTTGTCATCTGTATTTTCAACTTTTAAACACTATGATCACTGTAGAACTTGTTTATAGATGAGGTCTTTCTCTAAACATATTTTGTTCCAGAACAGACAGCAAGATTTACATTTTTTGCCCTCAGTTTGAAAACAGATTGCCACAGATGGAATGTTTTATATGTTCAATTCTCAGTTTTTGTTTCACATTTATATTCCACACTAAAATATATTGTGATGAATTCAAAAGTCAAAAATCTAGACATCATTCAACTTGAAGGAAAATATCACATCATGAAACAAAGACTATATTATTTCAATAAGGGTTTTGCTGGGTATTCAACAAAGTTTTACATAAATTCTATGTAATATAAAATATGTTACATCGTTGAAAGCTTGGATGTTGAAATACATTATGTTTTTAGTTGAAAAATATTATTTGTGATTCGAAAATACACATTTGGCATGAAAAACGTCTTGTGCAATGTGTGTCATGGTCTTTTCTTGTCGTTTGATTTCAATACTTTTAATTATTTTCTTACCAGAAATCTGTGGCAAGTAATTGTTAAGTAACATATCTTCTTTAGTTATCTTCCTGATATTTTTCACAGGTTCACATTTTTTGCTTAAACCATATCCCTGTACTATTCCCTTGTCAATGGATGCCTACAATATAATAATCATATTCCAAGAAGCACACTGCATTAGGGCGACTAGCCACGGGCACATGCACGGTTGAAACTTTTGGCTACATTAATAGTACATAGAAGATAAATTTTCAAGAATTATTTATGATAAAATATTATTCGAAAATCATATTTTCCCTCGAAAAGCTTTCCATCGTGAAATCTCGGTATGACATGACGAGGCTAATAGACGCTATATATTTACAAAAATAGTGTATATCGGATTAGAATTGTTAAACTAAATGGGGATTAAATCTAATTACAAAAACAGGAAAACAGCAAACACCTACAATGGCCAGGAACTACAATTCACATGCCACATGCCACAATTTACAAGCATACTTCACCAGAAAAACAAAAATGAAAACAAGAGACAAACATAAATAACGATAACATATCATAAACATGCGAATAAAACCCAATGCAGGTAGACTACTAACTCAATGACCACTATCTTGGAACAGAAAAAGCATATGACAAAACGTAATTTTGAAAGAAGGGTCAAAGAGTGCTCGCCGCTAAACTGCCGGCTAGCTCAAGGAATCTAGTCTGCTGGTAAAACACTGTCGCACTACAGAAGAAAAAATAAATTCACAGTAACTTCGGTATTTAGTTACTAAAAACTCCCGAAGGGTTTTGTAAAGAGTCTTCATGTATTCCAGTAGACATCGGCAGTATCAGTGAGAGGCCAGTATATATGTAAAGTCTTCAGGTCACTGGAATCCAAAGCCAATTCAACGGATTTGTTCAGAATATCTCGTCGATATCCACTATTACGTAAAGAATGTAAGTTACGTCCCAGTTTTTCTGGATTATTTATCAGTTTTTGACATTTTTTAGCAACATTTCCATAAAACCGAGGATGAGAAATGCCCTTTGTAATTAGCTGTTTGCGAGTCACGTCATATCTAGTAATCAAATGTTCATATCTTCTGTAAAACTTCTTAAAAGTATTTAATAATTCATGAAATCTGTAACCTTGTTGTAAAAGTCTGGATGTGAGAGTAAGGTTACGCTCATTAAAATCATCAAGGGTGGAACAAATGCGAGCGAATCGTACAACTTGAGATATATACACCCCGTAGGATGGAGCTAGGGGAACGTCGCCGTCAAGAAAGGGGAAATTAGTAATAGTAAAATTAAAATCATGCCTTTTATCATAAACTTTAGTTTTTATTTTACCAGAGTCAATGGTGATACTTAGATCCAGAAAAGGGCAGTATCTAGCACCGTTGTTTGCCTTATTTAGTTTCAGTTGTTGTGGGTAAATGGTGTCAACATAAGCTAAAAACTGGGGATTGTCAATAGTAAGGATATCGTCAATATACCTGCTATTATCGTTGAAAATAGAAATAAGTTTATCACTATTTGGTACAGTTCCATTTTGTAATTTTGTGAATTTAATTTCTGCATATGCGTTGAAATGATTGCATAGTTTTATTTTAAGAATCTAATAAGGTGCTTTTTAAAAATCAATAGCTGTCGTTTTTGTGACAAAACAATATTAATTCTATATGCATGTACCATCTACAGACGGAAATATGTCAAATTTCCACAGTATGTAAAAAAAAACCCAAAATACTACTACATTTTTGATTGAAGATGTCAGAGGAACACGTCACGACGTAGAAGAAGTGTTTATGTTTGTTATCAAAAAACTAAATACCGAAGTTACTGTGAATTAAATTTCTGCCTATGCATATTTCGACTACTCATGTCTCTTCAGTGCAGATAAAATCTAAACGTTTGGAAGATCATAACCTCAGAGATGATTAAAAACTGATAGAGAACAAATAACCATTGTGATCTATATGTTAAGCCAAAATCAGCTAAGGACAGAGCTTTGCGTGAGGAAATACTCCTTAGTTTTTAACAAAATTTACAAAAATTTAGATATTGAAAGGTTTCAAATAGAATCTGCTTTCGGGTCAGCACCGAAGTACTGGCTACTGGGCTGGTGAATACCCTCGAGGACTTACAGTCCACCAGCAGAGGCATCGACCCAGTGATAATAAATAACTAAATACTGAAGTTACTGTGATTTTAATTTCTGCATATGAGCATTTCGACAACTTATGTCTCTTCAGTGCAGATAACATCTAAATGTTTGGAAGATCATAATCTCAAAGATAATTAAAAACTGATAGAGAACAAATCACCAAAGTGATCTAAATGTGAAGCCAAAATCAGCTAGGGACAGAGCTTTGCGTGAGGGAGATACTCCTTAGTTTTCAACAAAATTTACAAAAATCAAGATACTGAAAGGTTCCAAATAGAATCGGCTTTCGGGTCAGCATCGAAGTACTGACTTCTGGGCTAGTGAATACCTTCGGGAACTAACAGTCCACCACAAGAGGCATCGACCCAGTGATAATAAATAACTTAATACCGAAGTTACTGTGAATTTAATTTCTGCATGTGCGTATTTCGACAACTTATGTCTCTTCAGTGCAGATCAAATCTAAACGTTTGGAAGATCATAATCTCAGAGATGATTAAAAACTAATAGAGAATAAATAACCATTGTGATCTAAATGTAAAGCCAAAATCAGCGAAGGACAGAGCTTTGCGTGAGGGAAATACTCCTTAGTTTTTAACAAAATTTACAAAAATTAAGATAGTGAAATGTTCTAAATAGAATCGGCTTTCGGGTCAGCACCGAAGTACTGACTACTGAGCTGGAGAATACCCTCGGGGACTAACAGTCCACCAGCAGAGGCAATCGACCCAGTGGTAATAAATCTCGTGGTAATAAATCTCGAAACTAATTATTGAATGTGCCGGACAAGATAAGTTTTTAGAAATCGTGGTGAAGATAGAAAAAAATTAGCGGTAATATGCAACGTGGAAAAAGTTACACCAAAATTTAATCTACTTGCAACATATATATTTTATAGAAGAACGTTCATTAAATACGAGAAACACAAGAAACACAAAGAATTGTGAATAGAACATATAGTTCCATAGTTCCATAGAGTGTTGGTATCTTTTCCTGGAGTGGAACTCTCCCGTCAAGTAAAGGTACGAACACCCTAGCTTCCGGTTATCATCACCGGCATACTCGCCGACAAAACGAGTCGACTAACAAGACTTAAATTTTTCTAAGACGCGATGCTGTAAGTGTAGTGGATTTAGTTTGTAATTCAAATATGAACAGTGTTATGAGCTGTGTTCAGCAGAACAGGCGTGAAATTGTGCATGGCCATACATCATATGTTGGCTTGATAATCGGGACTGTTTTATTGTAAGTAAATGCCGAAACCGAAGTGGGCATAAATGAATTTTCGAAAAGGCCTATAAGGGTAACCGTTTAAACACACACTTTTTTTCTATCAAAATGCATTCATCAAATGTACAATTGGAAGATATTCAAAACTTCTGGCACTAGTAATGTCGTTGTGTTGTTTCTGCTGTATGTGTGGATTTTTTGGGGGTAGGGTTGGTCCTTTTGATCGGTGGGTAAATATGTAATGCAGATTCCTTCAATTTCTATGCAGTTTCACATTTCCCAACCGACGTTGACAAATTTTTCTCCTTAATATGAAAAGAACAAGTCTCGTACATTTTTCCGACAAAACATTTTTTTTTTTCGAAAACTAAATCCTCTATATTTTACATTTGCACGAAAGAGAAACACATTTTTTCAGCTTTACTTAAATTTTGTAATCCCCCAAGACTCAATAAATAATACATACATATATCCAAATGATTCATTATTTCCAAGCATTTTGAAAATTCTGTGAAGAAATGTATGAAGTTTCATACATTTGTATTTAACTTCACAAGTTCTGGCTGTAGATCCATTATGTGACGGGGTTATGTGTCACATTAAATAATTCCTGTAATTCTTAATGACAAAAAACAATTTAGCATTTACTTATCTATATATATAATCAGCAAAAAATGGAAATAAGCAAGGAATGTTTTCACAAAATATGCAGTTGTTTTTAGGCAAAATTGGAAAAATGCACTACTAAATCAAAGTCTTGCACTGAAGTTAAAAATAAACCAATTATTTATATTATAAAGCGTTTGTTTTTATTTTGTAAGCATCCTTATGTTTATTGGATTGAATGCTGTGTATGTTTTGGATCCCCAGTGCCAAGGCATGACATTTATTTTGGATATTGAAAACAAAGATCTGTAGGATGATGTAAAAATACCTAATTATGGTAATTAATTATAGTTTTTGTTTACCAAACTACTGATAATTAAAATATTTTACCTGGGACACAAAAGCAAGTGAATGAGTTCCAACCGACTTCCCATATGCTCCGAACATTTTTCTCTGTTTGACTGGCTCGGGTGTCGGAATTGAAGCATTTGGCATGCCTATGAGTAAAAGAAAGAATTTGACAGTGTAGATACAGAAAATTCAGTTGCCTTCAGGTATTTTTTGAAAAATGCTAAAAAAATTCGTATTCTTAAACATATAAGCTGTTAACTTTTGACGTAAGCATAAGAAAAATTCATGAAAATATTTCACATCTGGTTTGTAATGCATAATCATAATTATTTAAGCAGAGTTTATTTATTGTCTATTGCAATAATTTATATGCATTCTTCATTCAACGTATTACGCGTATGAACACGACAAATCGTACCAAAACATGACGTCAGCTTAGCAACCGGTACGTGACGACTTCACAATGACCCGATGACTTCATGATAATGTCCAGTTCGGTGACACTGTCATTATCAGTCTCTGTAGATCAAAGGAAATTTATACAAATTACCGATTAAAATAAATCATACATACCCATTTGTGCCCAAGCAATTTGTCCGCCTTTAATGATTATCTCTGGCTTGGCTCCAAAGAATGCTGGATTCCATAACACAAGGTCAGCCATCTTACCCTGTTCAACTGAACCTATGATATGGGCCATACCATGGGCTAGTGCTGGATTAATTGTGTATTTAGCCATATATCGCTTCACTCTCAGATTATCATTTTCTCCCTGTGATAATTTTATGAAACATTTAAAAACAAAAATACCGAAGTTGCACAAAAACAGTAAATTTCGTTTTATGCTGTACACGTGTTTCAAGGAGTAACTTCTCATCAGCAGCATTAAAATCAAATATGGAAAGCCATTATACAAAAGTAGGCCAAAAAGAAGTACTCATTTCCAAAAATATCGAAATTGGAAGCCAAATCCAGTACTAGGGCATCTGCCGAGTGCCATACACGGAATGAAGCCTCAGTATTTTAAGAGCTTAGAATTTTTATGAAAACAGTAAATTTCTATAACACATAAGGTAAAATTTTCCTGTCAGACAAGTAAAATATATCAAGTCTGTAAATATGAATTCATACTTTTTTCTTTTGTTAGAAAAAGCAAAAAATGCAGAATATTCTTACTCTAATTATTATTGCGTTGTCATACTTAAATTAAAGTAAGGTTTCATGTGCAGATTATATTTTAAGAGAGAGAATCGAATTTAAACACTAATAAATTTGAATTTGTTCAATTCTCTTCACACTATACAACGCATGGAAAAAGTGCAGTGTTTTACCAGCAGACCAGGCTCCTTGAGCTAGCCGGCGAGCACTCCTTGACCCATCTTTCAAAATTACGTTTTGTCCCCACTTTTTCCTTTTTAAGATTGTGGTCATGGAGACAATAGTCTACCTGTTTTGGGTTTCATTCGTATGTTTATTATCCTATAGGGAAACGGGACAGAGGAAAGGGAGGTTTTGGTACCCGGTCATCAACCGATTTAACCCTACCGCTGACTTTTGCTAGTGCCGGTACCAAGTCCGGCTGTCCCGAGTTCCTATCGTTATTTACGTTTGTCTTTGTATTTTTTTGTGTTTTTTTCTTGTGCAGTCCCTTGTTATTTTATGGCATGTGACAGTAATTTTTCGGTCATTGTAGTTGTTTCCTGATATCTTTTTTTATTCTACACTATAACTTATAAGTGTTTAATTGATAATGAAAAACGCTATAATTCACGAGTTAAGGAAATGCATAAGTGAATTATGACACTTTTATTTCGATTTTGGATAGTAAGAATCTAAAATACATAAAGATTACACCACAAGATCCTGTTCATTACCATATTTTATCCACTAGAGAAAGTTAAATTTTAAATTTTTAATTGCAAGGCTTGTCGAGCATTTTAAAATCTTTAAATTTAACTTTCGAGAGTGGATAAAATATGGTAATAATCGGGATAAAGTGATGTAATCTTTTTCCCTTATGATAAATGATAAACACCGAGAATTGCAATCCGAATGGATTTGGCGGGAAATAGCACGGGGCTCTATTCAACATACGTTGAATATGAAAATTTATCTAACGGGTCAAAACGGGTTTAAACTTGACATATCATTAGAGAAATGTATTTATTTATTATTGTTCTTTATCAGATTGTAAACGTTTTGATCTGTACTAAAGTCACATAAGTTTTCGAAATTGTCAGATTTAGTCATGACCCTATTGACTTGAAATCTCTCGGTGTTTCGTGTGCTTAAAACAAAGCTACGTTGGTGCCTCTGTGGTGAAATTTGTGATGAGCATATGCAGTTGTCTGTGTTCATTTCAGGTCATTTCCTTTTTTGGTAAAAATTTCAAAATACAACGATGAAAAGTATAATCATGACCATTTGTGGTTGTTTGAAATAGGGTTTGGACATTATACATTATTTCGGCCCGTGTTTTTCCTAGCAAAGCTTATAAATGTATATGTAATACTTAACATTCACATTCTATCGGAAATGTGTTTAATTTGTTATTTTTTTTATACTTACCGTTTCGCCATCTAGTCGTCCTCTGAACAGTTTCATCTTATCAGCAGTTTGCCAAGTCCTACAGACGACTTCTCCGATTCTACCCATAGCCTACAGGCACAAAAAGTGTAGGTCAATACAAAGATCATTATAAATTCAAGAAATTATCTTTTCACTTTATTTTCTACTGATAGCACACCATAAGTCTCACAGATTGTTCATCGTGAAAACTGGAAATTATATTTGATTTATAAGGTACTTAGAAAGAAAAATTTACAAAACTCATATATAATTATAACTTTGAATGTAATTTAATGGACTAAAATGTTCAACACTATTAATGAAAATGTGTCTGTTTCCTTATGATGAACATAATAGTTAATAACATTGCTTATAGCAAAAAATCATAATATAGTTTCGGGAGGGCACCAAAAATAGCAGGAATCATATGTTTACTTGATTTAGGCATACAGTTGATCTTCATTAAATTGTATTTTATGATCCGATGGTGTTTGATAATTTCAGAGGTAGTCATTTCATTTGTAAATTACACCCTTTCACACCAAATTCTATAAAAAAGGCATTCTGCCATTAGCCCGAAACCAAGTGTTGTACCTGTGAATCGGACGCCATTATACTGATAGCCCCCATATCATGTAATATGTCCTCTGCTGCGATTGTTTCAGCTCTGATCCTTGACTCTGCAAATGCCACATCCTCTTTCAGATTCCTGTAAGGACAAAGTAACGAAAATATCCAACACGAGTAAATAAAAACCCGTCAACAGTCAAACAACAAACAAATGAAAAATTGAAGTCATGGTCATATAAATCAATTTTGGAATCCATTTTTAAAAAACATTTGTTTAAGAGTTTGTGCTTTAATTCATATTTTACTTACAAAGTCTCAATTATGTGACAAAATAATTTAAAAAAGTACGAATTGATCAGAAGCACGGACTTCCGAGTCTATCAAATGCGTATCTAATTTTGATACGCACTTTTCTTTTCTATTTGCAATTAGGATCCAAATAGGATCCAAAATGCAGTATGAATAGAAATATTGCACATTGCACAACATTTATTTTTATTCATTCATGAATTAAACATGACTCATAAGTTTTTGCAATTTTTTGAAATATCTAAATAAATTATATTCACGAGGAGACGTTATAACGCATTTTATAGAACGTATTAGTTACTGCATGTTTTATTATTACCGTTTCAAAATCGTATAGTAAAAGGTTGAACGTTATTAAATATGCTTGGGTTGCTGCAACTTACAAGCGAATTATGGTCAGAAGCAAGTCTAATAAGGACAAATATAAAGTTGTACTATGGATTCAATTGTATCAGAAGTTTTTGTTAGTATTAGCAACAATAACACCCTACACTTGTTAAACACCTCAAATCAAAATGTATTTTGGTGATTTTTCAGTTTTGAGTTAAATAAGTTAAAAAAAATCAATTCAAAGAATCAATAGTCTAAACATACTTACTTGTCAAGATGATGACAAACCATCAACATATCTAAATGTTCATCTATTGTGTTAAATGTATAAGGTCGTGTAGGATTTGTTGAGGAAGGAAGAACAGACTTTTCACCACAGACTTTAATAATGTCGGGAGCATGACCTCCACCTGCACCCTCAGAATGGTAAGTATGTATACATCTTCCCTTGAAAGCTTCAATTGATTGTTCTACACAAGCAGATTCATTCAATGTGTCTGTATGGATAGTTACCTGAATAAAAACAAGAATATGTGTCTAACAGACACAATGCCCCGCCTTTCAACTCTTTTGAAGAATGGTATATTTCGTGACCAGTAAAGCATGAAGTTGCTTGCATGGAAATATTGTTATTATGATTCAGTTTGATTATACCCTAATAGGTATTTAATTAAATTCAATGATAATAGCATACATCCTTCACAGAAAAGAAACTTAAACCTATGGATAAACCTTAAACTATCCCCCTTTTTCCATGACCAGTGAAGCATTAAGTTGGTTACATCGGTAAATATTTATAATATTTTTTATTTATTTATATCCTAATGAGTATCTATATAAAGTGTAATGATAATAGCATACATCCTTCACAGAGAAAAAAATTCAAACTGAGGTTAAACCTAATACTACACCCTTTTTTTCCATGATCACTGAAGCATGAAGTTAGTAGCATGGATAAATTTTTATGATGATTTTTGTTTAATTAGATGCTAATGTGTATTTATGTAAAGTTAAATTAAAATAGCGTACATCCTTCACCGAAAAAAACTGCAACCTGTGGGTAAACCTCATAATATCACGCTTTTTCCCGTGATCAGTGAAGCATGACGTTGATTGCATGGGTGAAATTTTATTATGATTTTTGTTTAATTAGATGCTAATATGTATTTAAATAAAGTTTAATGATAATAGCATACATCCTTCACAGAAAAAAAACTTCAACCTGTAGGTACCTCATACTATCACACTTTTTCCCCGTGATCAGTGATGCATGAATTGGTTGCATGGGTAAAATTTCATTACGATTTTTGTTTAATTAGATGCTAATGTGTATTTATATAAAGTTTAATGATAATAGCATACATCCTTCACAGAAGAAAAAAACTTCAACCTGTAGGTAAACCTCATACTATCACACTTTTTCCCCGTGATCAGTGAAGCATGAATTTGGGTGCACGGGTAAAATTTTATTACGATTTTTGTTTAATTAGATGCTAATGTGTATTTATATAAAGTTTAATGATAATAGCATACATCCTTCATAGAAAAAAAATCTTCAACCTGTGGGTAAACCTCATACTATCACACTTTTTTCCCGTGATCAGTGAAGCATGAAGTTGGTAGCATTGGTAAAATTTTATTGTGATTTTTGTTCAATTAGACGCTAATGTGTATTTATATAAAGTTTCATGATAATAGCAGACATCCTTCCCAGAAAAAAACTTAAACCTGTAGGTAAAGCTAGCTTGGGACGGACGAAGGGACAAACAAACGGACAACCCGAACACTATATGCCCCCCCCTACTATCGTATGCGGGGCATAATGAATTTCCAATTCAACTCGTTACTAAGAAATTTTTTTTTCAAAATATTATTTTGGCATTCTGTATTCTGTATTTTCTGACATATATAGATATATATAGATGGTAATAGATGGCCGAAGGTAATTAACCTATCGAATCGTTCTTTTAATGTAAACGAAATTGAAATTCTGTCAAAGGGACTAAAATTTACCCCAACACCACAACGATCTAACTTTATGGAACTCAAAAATGATATTTCAAATTTTTGTCGAAAACTACGATTAGGAGAGAAATTTTATGACATTAATGATGATGATGAATCACTAGTTAAGAATAAAAGTGACTACACTCCGCCAAAAGGTAGGTACGCTTTATTAGATCGATATTGTGATCATATTTATAATTTTCCCTATCAAAATATACCTAACCAGAATGTTAAAAGTAATATTAGCAAGGGACAATGGGAATGCATAAGCAAATTAAAAGCTGACAAAAATATTATTATTAAAGAAGCGGACAAGGGTAGTGCGGTCGTTATAATGGACACAACATTTTACAAAGAATTAACTCTTTCTATGTTGGAGGACCGTGCCTACTATGAAAAAGTCCAAAACTACAGTCCAAATAAAGTATTGCGACAATTACAGGTAATCATACATATGTACCACAAATGCTTAACAAGAAAAGAATGTGATTATTTGACAAATTTCAAATGTAAAAGTAGTTACTTTTATGGCCTCCCGAAAATCCATAAAAGTAATTTAATATCTGAAGCTTGCGAAACGTCTTCTTCAAGTTACATTCATGTGCCTCTTCCAAATGACTTAAAGCTACGTCCTATTATTGCCGGGCCATCTTGTGAAACACATCGTCTGAGCAACTTTTTAGACATTTTACTGAAACCTTTCCTGAAACATATTCGAAGTTATGTACGTGATGATCTAGACATGCTAAACCACTTACCGAGAACCACAAATGATAACACTATACTCGTATCTTTTGATGTTATCAACTTATATTCGAATATTCCACATGATTTAGGCATAGAAGCCATACAATTTTGGATAGAAAATTTCCCAAATGAACTACCCGATAGAATCGATAAAGACTTAATTGTTGCTGGAATCAAATTTATACTAGAAAACAATTACTTTATATTTGATAATGAATCATATAGGCAGGTATCGGGAACTGCTATGGGCACAAAAGTTGCCCCTACATATGCCAATCTAGTGATGGGCTATTTAGAAATGAAACTCTATGATAAAGTAAAAACAGATTATGGACAAACATTTTATATATATTTCAAAGAAAACTGGAAACGTTACTTGGATGATTGTTTTATTCTGTGGAAAGAAGATCTAGACAAATTACAAGCATTCAAAATACTCATAAATAGCATAAACAATCAAATTCAGTTTACGATGGAATACAGTTATGAACAACTACCATTTTTAGACATTTTAGTAAAGTTAAAAGGTGGAATCGT
>MJUU01043277.1:52801-82634 GCA_002080025.1 Modiolus philippinarum
AAGAAACCTAGTAAATATTTTTATAAAACCTACCTTGAGAAAATGAAAGAAAATCCCAATTCTCAAGATAAATGGAATTATATACTTGGCTTAAATATTGAAAATTGGGAAGGAAGTTTTTCATTACCCTTTTCTATAACCCGTAATACACTTCTGCAAAATTTTCAGTTTAAGCTACTGCATAGAATACTTCCAACAAATACCTTTTTGTACAAATGTAAATTAAAGGAAACAGAACTTTGTACTTTTTGTTTTGAAACACCAGAGACATTAGTTCATTTATTTTGGGAATGTTATCATTCAAAGAATTTCTGGTTGTCCATTTGTAGCTTTTTTGAAAATCATAATTTGACTATAGATGCTAATGTTTCAAACAAAATTTTTGGAATGGCTGCAAATGGAGAACAGAGCAACACTGTGCAAAATGTTCTTCTTATCTTAAAATATTATATTTATGTGTGTAGATGCAAGAATTCTATACCTCACATTGCGGGGGGTATAGATTTTTTGAAATACTATATGCATATAGAAAAATTTTCAGGAGTATACTTGACACAATCACAAAGAGATTTTATACGTAAAAAGTGGTTACCACTTGAAGTTCTTCTCAGTGGCTGAGTGCAAATGTTTTTGTTATACTAGTAATATAAACTACAGTTTCTCATGCTTTCTCACTTCTGTTATGAAATATATATGTTACTATATGTTTTGTGTGTTAATTGTATCCGTATATGTTTTATTTTGTCATGTTTGTGTTCGTTATTGTGTTTATGTACATCATGTAAAGTACCAATTGCAAAAATAAAGAATTACAAAAAAAAAAGTTTACACTTTAAGTCAAGATATGACGTCTTAACTATATCGATATGGCGATCAATGTACATTTGAAAGACAATACATGTATAATGTCTGAAACAAATACAAAAAAAAAGTTTGAGGGAGCCTTTAAAACTGACAGAAAAGCGAACTTTATTGAACTTTATTGAAATTTCCACCCACGTTTCGCAGCTAGTACAAGTTTGGGTTCTAGTGCTGCTGATGAGGAATAAATTTCCGAAATGGCCATACAGCTCATTAAAATTTTTTGCAGTTGGAGTTAACAGATGTGTTATGGTCTCATGTTCATTTACTCCATATCCTTTCGTCAAAAAAAAGTAAATGTTAATTATATTTTCGGACAATTTACATGCCAACTTTTTATTATAGATTTAGTGATTTCAATGTTGTTGTCTTTAAAATGAGAAAAAAAATGAAAAAAATGTAGGACCATGTAACAGTGAATTTTCAGGCATCGAGACAGAACTGTTGTAGTCCTGATACACTTTTAAGTTACTTCATGTTTTCTCAAACCCCTGTATTTGTTTCATAGGTAGACATCTCAAGGAGTATTGGGACAAAATTTCATGGAGTACCATTTTTATCACATTCGTAAATGAAATAACATTGCTTATGTTAAATCTTTTAAAAATTTCAAGGAGTTCGGGTTCCCTCCAAATTTTAATCACTTACATCTTAAAACGAAATCAGTAACCTATCATTTTTTTCGTTAAAATTGCTTCTTTTATAGTTTACTACTGGGCCGATGCCTCTGCCGGTGGACTGTTATTCCCCGATGGTATTCACCAACCCGGTCACCAACCCAGTAGTCAGTACTTCGGTGCTGACCCGAAAACCGATTTCATTCTGAAACTTTCAATATCTAAATTTTACAAGATTTTGTGTAAAAGTAAGGAGTATCTCCCTCATTCATAGCCATGTCCTGAGCTGAATTTTAGCCTTTTTATTTGTACTCTTTTGGTTATTTATTCTCTATTACCTTTTATACGTTTATCGGTTAATGGGCTTCCAAAAGTTTTGATTTGATCTGCACTGATGAGACATAAGTTGTCGAAACAACGGCAGTAAAATACCGAAATGCGCATATGCAGAAAATAAATTAACAGTAACTTCGGTATTTTGTTTAATTTCTAACCACTTGTATGTTTATGACACAACCTAGCATATGTGAAATTCTTATTGACCAAGAAAAATCCAAAAATCCTTAATGCTATTTATTTAACCTTAAAACATAGTCTTTGTTAAAAATAAGATGATCTAGATTTATCTTTGTCACGTGAAGTCAAAGGATATATATAGGTTTTATTCTTTTTTTCTAATCTCAAGTATGTTTGTGTCAATATTTAGTCCTATTTCAAAACCGACACGTGGTGCTACTGTGAAATATTAGATAGGAGGTCAAAAATTAATTATCTTTAGATATCATCCCAATCACCATCGGCCAAGTGCGAATCGACGAAATCATTATTATAGTCAAGCAATATATGCGATTGTTGAAAAAATCATTATTAATGTAGTAAACATTACTGATTTTGTTAGAGTAAATACTTTATCGGGATCGAATCTATTTTATTATATTTATTTGATTTTAACAGTTCTTACAAATACAGGATTTCGATAAAATGACAAAATACCGAGATTATTGTGAATTAAGGTCCTGCATATGAGCATTTCGACAACCTATTTTTCATCAGTGCAGATCAAAAAAAAAAAAAAAATTAAAAAATCCATGAACCGAAATATGTGTAAAAGCTGATAGAGAACAAATTACCAATTGGAGCTAAATAGCAAAGCCAAAATCAGCTAAGGACAGAGCTATGCAAGAGGGAGATACTCCTTAGGTTTTAACAAAATTTTCTTAAATTTAGATACTGCAAATTTTCAAATAAAGTCGGTTTTCGGGTCAGCACCGTTGTACTGGCTACTGGGTTGGTGAATACCCTCGGAGACTAACAGTCAACCAGCAGCAGCATCGTCCCAGTGGTAACAAATAACAAAATACCGAGATTATTGTGAATTTAGGTTCTGCATATGCGCATTTCGACAACCTATGTCTCATTAGAGCAGACCAAATAAAAAAATGGAAAGCCATGAATCGAAATATGTGTAAAAGTTGGCAGAGAACAAATTACCAATAGGATCTAAATAGCAAAGCCAAATCAGATAAGGACAGAGCTATGCAAGAGGGAGATACTCCCTAGGTTAAACAATTTTTCTTAAATTTAGATATTGCAAGTTTTCAAATAAAATCTTTTTTCGGGCCAGCTCCGAAGCACTGGCTACTGGGTTGGTGAATACCCTCGGGGACTAACATTAACAAGAGTTGTCAGAAGACAACATAGCTCGCCGGGGATTAGAGTAATCGCAATGCACAATTAATTTGAAGGTTATACATTTTCGTGATAAATACTTTAAATGCGATATAAGAAAGCCACATGTCAAACAGGAACTCCCTATCACTAAAAGAATAACTTCTATAAACAGGATTATTTTTTTTAAACTGCCCCAGGGCAATGTCAAGGTCAAAATGTCTACAACTATGGTACTACCAGAAAACTCTCACCATAGGGAAGTCATGAATAAAATATAAACACCCTATAGTTAAACAACTAACTTCTAGTAGCAAGGTTTAAGTTTTTTAAAAATATTGCCCTAAGGACAAGGTCAAGGTCAAAATGTCTTAAAATATGGTGCCACCAGAAAGCTATCATCATCAATGGTTGAAATTGAACACCTTACCACTAAATGTCAACATTCTAGAAACAGTGTTATAGTTTTTTTTTTTAAATTGCCCTCAGGGCAAGGTCATAATGTCTACAAATATGGCACAATTAGAAGCTCTCATCACAAGAAAATCACATACTAAATATGAACACCCTACCACTTAACAACCAAATTCTGTAAGCAAGGTTAAAGTTTTTCAAAAATTGCCTCAGGGAAAGGTCAAGGTCAAAATGTCTACAAATATGGTGCCATCAAAAAGCTCTCAACATAAGGAAGTAACATATCAAATATTAATACCCTATCTTCTAGAGGCAAGGTCAAAGTTTTTCAAAAATTGTCCTCAGGGAAAGGTCAAGGTCAACATGTCTACAAATATGGTACCATTAGAAAGCTCTCATCATAAGAAAGGCACATACCAAATATGACACCCTACCACTAAAAGCCTACCTTCTAGAGGCAAGGTTAAAGTTTTTCAAAAATTGCCCTCAGGGAAATGGTCAAGGTCAAAATGTCTACAAATATGGTACCGCTAGAAAGCTTTCATCATAAGGGAGTCACATACCAAATAAGAACACCCTACCACTAAAAGCCTGCATTCTAAAGGCAAGGTTAAAGTTTTTTTTAAAAATTGCCCTAAGTGCAAGGTCAAGGTCAAAATATGGTTACCACAAGAAAGATCTCATTACAAGGAAGCCACATACTAAATATCAACATCCCATCTCTTAAGGTTTCCATTTCACAAGCAAGGTTAAAGTTTTTGCTGACGACGCCGACCCCGACGCCGACGCCGGGGGTATGACAATAGCTCTCCGGACATTCGTCCCGGCGAGCTAAAAAACAGAATAACAGTAAACGCCTACAATGGCCGGGAATCACATGCCACAATTTATAAGCGAACAGCAATAGAAAAACAATAATGAAAACAAGAGACAAACATAAATAACGATAGGATCTCGGGATAGCCGGACTTGGCACCGGCCCTAGCTAAACCGGTTTATGGGTACCTAAACCTCCCCTTTTGCTATCCCATTTCCCTATAGTATAACAAACATGCAAATAAGACCCAATATAGGTAGACCACTATCTTGGGAAAGAAAAGCATATGACAAAACGTAATTTAGGGTCAAAAGAGTGCTCGCCGCTAAACTGCCGGCTAGCTCAAGGAATCTAGTCTGCTGGTAAAACACTGTCGCACTGCGGAATAAACAGTCCACCAGCAGTGGCATCGGCCCAGTGGTAACAAATAACAAAATATAAAATATTTTAGCTACATTTAATATATTAATTTATCTATATATTTATAATATAGGTAATTCTCTTTAGGTTTCGGTGCTAGATGAATCAATAGAAGACTAACAAAGTCTCGAAACAAAAACATTAATTCTTATTAAGTAGGAGATCAGATCATATTACATTTTATCTGCACTGAAGAGACATAAGTTGTCGAAATGCACATATGCAGAAAATAAATTCACAGTAACTTCGGTATTTAGTTATTAGTTATTACATTATTGCATTATCGTAAGTTATTTTGAATCGAATTAATAAAAACAAATACTTTCTTTAAACAGGCCCCTGATTTTTCTATTCTGGATTGTAATTTATTTGTTTTAAGGACCACAAAAATCAAGTTGTTTTTCGGTTTATTTCTGATAAATGATTTGAATCACTTTATAGCCCTTTATATACACCCCGTTGAAAAAAAAAATATGGTACACAAGTACATCTCTGATTACTTTTCACGAGTCCTTTGCACTTATTTCATTTTGTTCATGTGATTTGTATTAGAATATTTATTTCTTACAAGTTTTATATGGAACTAACTGCTTTTTTGTTTATCTTTGTTTATCTTTTTTTATCCCTTCCTCTGATTGATATACTCTATAAAAGGTATATTTTAGAAACAGCTGGTTAAATAAATAGCAAAATTCCGAAATATCTGCGAGTGAAACAGTTGTGATCACCACACTTGCACCATATTTAAACACCACGAATCTCACTATACGCATCTTCCCCATTCAAGTGTTTGATGTCCATGTACTTCCCCACAAATCCTTGATATATTTGGATTCTATTTCAAATGAGCCATTGAAAGTAGGATAAACGTAGTTCAAAATTTATATTTCCTGGGCTACTTCTCTTGATCATAAGCAATCTGACAAATCAATAGAAATCCGTCCTAACCAATTTTGATTGATTTTATTGGCTCATCACTTTGATTCTGGTGAAGAGAAGCAGCCAAGTCTGTCAATGGTTTTAAAGTTTGATAATTTTGAAACTGAATTTTATTACTGAAATAATCATTTTTGTTACATTCGAGATGTCAGTCCAAAAAAGGGATTGTGGCATGTGATTGTAAGTTTCGGTCATTTTAAGTGTCTCCTCTTATCTGCTCTATATTAATGCAGATCATGTAGTTTCTGTGGTTTGTTTTATCTCTCATTCTAAAGGATAAATTGATGGTATCCATTAAGCAAAAGATGCATTTTTATGGAAAGAAAATCATCAATGTGTCTGTAAATGAGATTGAACGATCTAGCAGATTTTATGAGCTTTTTCGAGTCCCTGAAGAAACACAGTCTAGTAAAAGTATAAGAACAAGTCTGTAGAGGAGAACAATAAAATAAAAGTTCTTGACTGTTTATAAAGAAATATCAGCAACTGAAATGAAAAGAGAGCAAGGAAGAATGTTGAAATACGGTCACAATTCACGTTCAAATTTTCAAGGCCATCTAAAATTCAAATATAATTTAATTCGTGAAATAAGACAAGTGATTGTTCGACTTGAATTCAGAAATACTAAAAATGAAAGTTGACAATATCATATTTGGAGCGCCATCGAACAAAATAACTTTGGCCGTAGCTACAGCCATATGTTTCCGAATTTTATTGTATTTATATGATAATCAAATTACATCTTTACTCATCGAATGGGTTGGATTGGGTTGATGTGACAAAAATGTTTTAACGAAGAAATATGTAGTTATTGTAACTTATTCTTACAGTAATAATCTGAGTAAGTGTTCCTTTCCCTGTGAATTTCCCTCATGCAAATGAAGATTTTCTAGAATTTGAACCAATTTTTCTTCATATCTTTATCTGCTTCCCCATGAATTTGTAAAAGATTCTTGTAGGGTGCGGGCGGAGCTCATTGTTGAAGGACTCATGGTGACTTCAAGATGAAGAGCAACAAAAAAGCGTTGTTCCTTTGCTTGTTTTTACCATGTATTTGTAGAGACTTTGTCTCATGTGCATTTACTCCATATCCCTTCTATGATTATTGAGTTAACATCAAAACACATGGCTATTTCTTTCGAAAATCCACTTTTTCCAATACCTTTAACTCTTTTCAAGATGTAATTACAGATATCTTGCAATTTTGCTGTAACAGCATTTATATTATTATGGACTTTTGATTCTGTGATGAAAGGCAAATTACTGTATTGCAAGTAAAGTTTGAACAAAAACATTTAAATTGAAAGTTTTTCCTGAAGTTATATTTTTGTCCCACTTTAAGATACCCTTTTATTTGTACAAGTAAATGTATGTCAAAAGAGTTTGGTTGTATAATGACCATGCACAGCATTATGAAAGCACCTGGGTGAATATGCCCTAGATTTAAATGCTGACTACCGAAAAAAATTGTACGTATGGTAATGAAATAATGCACTTAAATATATGCAAAGTGTCACTATGTCAACACGTTCAATTTACATAATATGATAATGAATGCAGAATTTAAATGTACAAGAACAGTTTTTCACTAAAAACCACTCACTGTGAAGCGTTTTTATTTTATTTAATTTTCTTAGTATTAGCATATTTTTATTTTCATTTTATCATTTTGTTTTTGTTTTTGTTTTTTTTTCAAATATCGCACTTATCAAGGTTTGGAGGATTCTGTACGGTTTTGATACACTTATTTATATGTATAACTTCTCCATAAAGATAGAGCTCGGTAGCTCAAAAATATGTTAATTAAACAAAGGTATGTTACCCATAAAGTCATTACTGAAAACGTTTTAGGTTTGACATTACATTCCTATGGACCACTACGAGATATCTGTTTCGATGATGACAATTCCTTTTGACAGCTTAATTTTTTTTCCATCTTGACTTCATTACCAGAGTAATCATGTTCAACACGGTGTTGTCTTATAAGGAATAGGAGATTTCTACTCTATTGGTGAGCTTGATCTAGCAAATGATTTTCATTCGGTCTGTGTTGTTCATTTGTATACTAGTCCCCATTTTCTTCTGAGCTGTGTTTGTGTTATTCCTGTTTCTTTATGGTCCCAATGTTGTCATTGTTTTTTTTGTTTGTTTTTTGTTTTTGTTTTTGTTTTTGTTTTTGGCAGACGGTTCGGTTCTCAGTAACTTTTATATATCTTAAGTCTAAAACAACACTTGGTACTAGGTTTATCAACATTTTTTTTTTATCTTTATCAACATTGAATTGATTCTCTACGCCCGCCTTGTATTCACAGGAACACCAAATACTGCAATCATTGTGCTTTCCTAACACATTTAAGGCTGAGATACTTAGCAAGTCTTATCTATTACAGATAATGATAAAAGGACTAATACTGATGATACTGTACATGTGATAAAATGTATAAGCATAAAATGAAAATGCATGTAATGACAGGATAGAAACATGATGATAGCTGTATATAACACAAACCTTTTATAGTAGTTCTAGAATAAGAAAGGAGAACTTTCTGTCAAATGTTTAATAATTAATTAAACCGCATGAATTTTATTCACTTTAAGTTTTCTTGCCTTTTAAACAATATTTTCGTAGGTAATTTACTGCGATTGACAATTTTTTCTATGGTTTTGCACCTGCTTTTTCAATTTACCTCTTTGACTTTGACAATAGGTCTGTAAGTCTCGTCATGTGACCCCCGAGACATCACGATAAGATTGCAATTTGAAAATATGTCCCGCCAAAACTTGACGTTGAAGCATTATGACGTCCAAATTTGTGATTGCAACGTCATATGTTTTGATAAAAATGCAACTTCCGGGTACAAATTATTTACCCGAAAGTTTGGAAATTGAACGAGACCTACAGACCCTTTTGTGTTCGGCATTTTTTAGTACCTGTTTTTAATTATGTATCTTTAAAAGATACTATAACAAAATACCGAGGTTACTCACTTTCAGATTATATTGAAAAAAAGCTTTTTTGAAAAGTTTTTTATTCTTTCAATCGAAACACAAGTTGACCAGCTTAATTGGTTTCGAATGTCCACTGGGTAATTAATTTCATCTGATTATAAATTGTCATCGCATTTATCAATTAAAACATGACTACATGAATTGTTTGTTGCTGAAAAGACATTAGACTGATTTATGAAGGAACAAAAGAAATAACTTATGTGTGGTCATACGATTATATCTTTCAAAATACTTAAAAACTCCTCTTTATTCACAAACGAATCGTTGAACTGCATGCATTTATAATACTGCATTTAAACGCCAACAAAAAAGGTGATCGAATATCTGCAAACGGTGCATAAATTATCTGTGTTATCTAATATTTTTTGTACGGATTAATCTGTCTGTGTCAGTTGTTTATATGTCTCCTTCTTTAATTTCCTTTATGTTTCGTGGCAAGTTTCGTCCGAGGAATGTTACTGGGGAATAATAATGAATTTGTCAAACACTTGATACAGCTATTTAAAAACTGCAAACGATGCGTTTTAAAATCTATATTACCTTGTCTTTTTTGAGGCCATTCTATGTAAAGTAGTTAGGTTTCTTTCTAAAATTACTTAAAATCTTACTCAGCAGAATAACTCTACCCGTCAGGTTTCTGAGATTTTTTTAATCGATTGCTAATTGTTCATAACACAATAACGAGGTAAAACGGATGTTAAGAAAGACATTATTCATGTTAAAATGTGATCATTATTGTAAAATATTTTTTACCAATATATGAAGTAAATTCATAAAGATCTGTTATGGTCTCATGTTCATTTACTCCATATCCTTTCGTAAAATAATGAGTATTATTATGCCTGCTAATCTTTATTTTGTGTGCAAAAACGTCAAAACAACCGATGCAATTTATGTGTTTATTTTCTACACCATATGTCCACCTCGATCATTAATTATAATGCATCATTTATATAACGAAAGATTGGATTGGTCAGAACTGACCGTCAATTCCACAATCTATACACCTGGGATGTCATGTGCTATTTGTTCCTTCATAATATTTGTTCAAAAGGATAAAGAATTATATAATATTTGTTCCTAACGGAATAAACGTTATATAACAATTGTTCCAAAAGGAAGAAATATTATGTCAATGTTTTTAATATTTGTTCCAAAGAAACTTTTGTTATGCGGAACAAATATACGTTAACAGGGACAGGGTAGATTCCCTGTTTAGTCTGGTTCCTTGTATGGTTATAAATACATAAGTTATAAATAGAACATGGAATCGATAAATGATTTTTAATTTGCTTTAGAATCGCAGTTGAATACCCGAGGGCGTAAATCTTGATTTGACGGTCAAAATATCCGTTTACAGGCTCCGGTACGTGTCGCCTGTAAACTGTATTTTGACCGTCAAATCTACGATTGACGCCCTCGGGTATTCTTATAATGTACTGTTATTGCTTTAATATCATATTCATGTTCACCAGCGGTTTGCAGTCGATCTATACATTACATGCATCTTATGTTCGATTATTTTACCCCTCCACTACGTTCTTGGTCAGATAGTAACGAAAATTCTGGGCACCCACATTTAAATCTTTTAAACACAATCGGTGACCCTGAATTATTTATAATATAGCAGCACCCTCATGCGATTACATACAACTGTTGAAACTTATAATCCAGCTTTCAATGTCTGGGAAATTGAAATTACTATTCCAAAAAAAAAAAAACCTTTTTACCAGGCTACAACTTGATGATGAGCAATTACCACATTCACTATATAACTAAATACCGAAATTACTGTAAATTTATTTTCTGCATATGCGCATTTCGACAACTGATGTCTCTTCAGTGCAGATAAAATCTAAACGTTTGGAAGACCATAAACTCAAACATGTTAAAGCCTGATAGAGAACAAATAACCAATGTAAAGCCAAAATCATGTTTGAGTTTTTGGTCTTCCAAACGTTTAGATTTTCAGAACAAATAACCAATATGATCTAAATGTAAAGCCAAAATCAGCTAAGGACAGAGCTTTGCATGAGGGAGATACTTCTTAGCTTTCAACAAAATTTACAAAAAATTAGATATTGTATGGTTTCAAAAAGAATCGGCTATCGGGTCAGCACGGAAGTACTGACTACTGGGTTTTTGAATACCCTCGGGTACTAACAGTCCACCAGCAGAGGCATCGACCCAGGGGTAACAAATAACTAAATACCAAAATTACTGTAAATTTATTTTCTGCATATGCGCATTTGGACAACTGATGTCTCATCAGTGCAGATAAAATTTAAACGTTTGGAAGACCATAAATTCAAAGATATTTAAACCTGATATATTTTGGTACTTAACATGAGAACATGCTTGTTATATGAAATGGGGGTAATAACAAAATTACCAAACAGAGTTGTCAAGAGCCGAAGCCAATGAGACTAAAAGACAGATCAGGGGGACCCACCAGAAAAAAAATGTCGACCGCAATAGTCTTGACTTGGTACAGGCATTTCAAAAGAAATGGGGGGTTAAACCGGTTTTCCATCGCTAGCAACTCAACAGCAATTGCTTTTGAAAAGTTGTAGTCAGTTGAAAGAAATGATCATCCTAGTACTAAGTGAAACACAATCTTGAATCAGAGTTCGGACCGAAAATTCAAAAGTGAAGAAAAAGACATTTCAAATAATCTTCTAGTCTCTTTATATTTTTTATCTTCTTTCATATATTTATATCAATCTTTGAATCGCAAACAATTTTAGGGGATAAAATATATTCACAGGAAACTTTTCTCAAATAAAAACACATACTTGTTAATATTTCTGGGAATGTCATATTCTTTATTTGTACATCGGAAAACGAACACCGAAGCAAAATTGAGGAAAGGGGGAATATCAAAATAGAAAAATCCAATGTCACGGAAATTCATATCCAACAGTAACATAGAGAGCATAACAAAGACAAGATGTACAAATGTAACATGTACAATTTCTAATGAATTTTTCCAAATAAGGATGATCTAGTATGCCTGCATGTATAGAAGACAAAGAGACAAAAATAGCAAGAAAATTTGGTGGTCATTCAACTGTTTTAAATCGAGATAAAAAAAATCATATTCAAACTAAGACCTTGTATTTTACGAAAGGATATGGAGTAAATGATCGTGAGACCATTACGTATATGCTAACTCAAACTGCAATAATTTGTATGCTTGTTTATTTTTCTAAACGGTTTAAGCACAAAAGATAAAAATAGTAATGGTGGATTACATGATACCCCGCCACGTTTCACAAAATTTCGAAGTATCAAGAGGCATAACTCCAGAACCCCTTGGACCTCTGAACCCATATTCGAACTCGACCTGAGTTTTGTGGTGAACAAGCTACATACCAAGATTGAAGACTGTATGTTATTCCGTTCAAAAGTTATTAGTCGGAAACCTTCGGGGGACAGACGGACAGACAGACAGACAGACAGACAGACGGACAGACGGACACACGACTGAGGGTATCACATAATACCACGCCACTACGTGTGGCGGGGTATAAAAATGGTCGTAACTTATTTCTTTAATGGTATAAAAGGAGTGAAAAATAGAGACAAGCTGAAAGTGAAACAAATTGTAGATTCTAATAGATATGTTAGCGCCTTGCAGATATTCAACTTACTTATACGAGACACCAAGCATGGGAAATGAAAATGGTCGCTAAATTCAGTCAAATATCACATTTAAAGATCAAAGAGAAAAAAAAGTTCCAAGGTGGTTATAATTTGAACAGAAAGAACATTAAAACAGAAAAAATAAAAATCTCTTACGAGCCAACCTCATGTATCGCACAATTACACGTTGCATTTACTGCAGCAATGGTGTCCAACCTTTTAGGATGGTCACTTCATCAAGGTTTTGAAATTAATATTTTTATCTATTTGACAATCGATCATGCATTATTTTAAAGTCAGTGTGTCTGTTTTTGAGATTTAAGCACCTGAATTTGGCAGGAAACCGAACTTTTCTAGACTTTTTATTCACTTTGCATTAAAGCAATCAACCTTAGAATTTCAATGAAGGAATATCAACAACTTCATCATTTTTTTTTCAAAAGTCCATTAAAGGTGTATAAATTCATATCATGAAAAGAAAAATGGGGGTCAGGGTACAAAGTTTTATACTGCATCATGATGGATAAAATTAGAGAATTCCGAAAGTCAGAGTCAGTTTGAAAAACCTGAAAAGTGTCCATCCTTAAAAGAATCTGCAATTCTAAAGAACATATAACTGTAGAATAATAAATACAGCCATGAGACCCTAGAACCACAGAAGCCGGGTGTAATATATCTATTGAGAATTAACATCTTCATATGTCGAAATGGCCATAGGCAGAAACTGTATTTATAGTTTCTTCGGTATGTTGTTACTCTTTTAACAAAATAAATATGTTATCAACTTACAGGGGTTACTCCTTCCATGCAATCCGGATTTCCTGCTTTTCCGATTCCAGCTATTTTCCCATCTTTTATACCAATATCCGCTTTAATGATGCCAGCCACAGCGTCAACGACAAGGGCATTAGTGATTACTGTATCGCACACGTCCCAGTTACTATTCATTCGATTTGACGCTTGTCCCATTCCTTCACGAATAACCTTAAATATGAATGAATTGTTTAAGGAATAAAACTTCAGCATTTTGGTTCTAACGTATGTCTTGCTTTTTATAAGCAAAGTAACTACACTCCGATGAGCCTGTTATTCTGACTGGGCTTATTTACCTTTATTTTGTTCCAATTAGGCAGGAGAAATTGCAATATATTTCCCATGTAGAACTATGTGAACGAATACTAGTATTCGGTTGCTAGCAGACGGGATTAAAACTTATGTCAAAAAGGTATCTTTCAAATGAAAATCCCACCCAAGTTTTGTAGCAAATGTAAAATGTACCAAACATATAGAATTTCATATGCATCATGTATGAAGTTTATGTAACTGAACTATGCTTCATTCTGAAAATTAATTTTTTTTTATTTTGTGAGATCTTTATATTTAGTTTGGAATGAAGTATGCAATCTTTGTCTAAAACGTTCTGTACACCACTACAGCACTCATTGGTTCAGTAGATATCAGTCAGAGGGGTGATGACCGAAAACATGTTATTAAGACCTAATTTGACCTGCAACTGGATATAAATATTAGTTTATAACCATGTTTATAAGACTTAATCTTTTTTTTAACTTTTCTACTCATTAAACATCTTGCATTTATATAATTAATAAGTAAGCGTATAGGTATACATTTTAAATGTCTTTTTTCAAATTTTGAATTTTAACTTATTTTAATTCATAAGGAAAATATCATTTCAAGTTAACTTAAACATTATTACCAAATATCATTTATTCGATCCGAAAATGAATTTACATCTCACTAAAGTCCAACCCAATAAACTTTCGATGAGTCTAACTAAAAGAATTCATTTATTGATTTGTTAAAAATTTTTAAATTTGCGAAGCAGATTTAGACATTGATACGTTAGTGGTATAATCTCAGCCCCAATTGCCGAAGTCGTTAGATTATTTGACCATATGTGAAAAACAAAATTCTTATCAAACAATATTAAAGTCAAAATTTTGCTACAACTCACTTAAAGGCTATCAGCTTTTGACAAAAGCGAATAACGTAACAAGTCTTAAAGAACTGTAACTCCAACCAAGGACGACGATGAATACATAGCAGCTGTGAAGTCTTTCAATATTAAATAAATAGTTCAGACATAGCACTTCTCTATTAATGCCTACCTTTCCTCCCCCGAATTTAATTTCATCTCCATACACAGTAAAATCCTTCTCCACTTCAATCACAAGACTTGTGTCGCCAAGCCGCAACTAGACAAAACAAATTCCAAATAATTATAAAAATGTTTAATATTTTACTTTTCAATGTATAAGAAGAACAAAAATGTCGATTTTCATAACAATTATACTTTGCTCTTCGGAGAATGACCTTATTGACCTGATTTACTTTGACTACAGGCATTACAAACATATAGCTCGTTGTGATTTTTCAGCGAAGTAAATAAAAGTAAAATATAACTTATTTGTTTATTGTTCCTTACTTTATCCCCAACTGTTGGACCAAACATCAAAGCGTACATTGGACGTGGTATACTCTGTACATCTGTGTCAATCTTTATGTCCTGCAAAAAAATGGACATGCAAATCTTGTTCAATTCTAAGACTTTAAGGTACATAGAAAGAACTCCACTTTTGCCTTTTTATGATTTTTAACTTTCAAACATCAATCGTCATTATCATCAAATGTCATCTTTTGAACAAGACAGCTTTTGAGGTGAAATTTTGCATAGGTATCTCATGACGAGGCTCTTGAAACTAAAGTAGTCACCTAATGGCAACCAATTATGCCCCTGCTCACTGAACCCGGAATCAATATGGTAAATGCAAACCTAAGTGTGTATGGACACAATACAAGTGTTGACACAGTATGGACACGATGATATACCTCCCCTTTTTTTCCAGAAATTATACAAAGCTGAATTATCTTATTTTCAAAAATTTTAGTAGTAGCCATATCTCCGTGTGGTGAACCCTTAAATCATTAACGTTGGCAGCCATTTTAAAACAACTTAGTCCCAAATTTATTTCTGTTGGTGTAAAGCAATCTTCCAGTTAAGCTTCATCAAATTTGAAGCATACTTAATTTTCCCGCATTTTTAGTTTCCATGGCAACGGCGGCCATTTCAAAAGTTCTGACCTCAAATTCATTTATATGGGTGCTAGGCAAACTCATTGTAAATTTATTGCATTTTAGGCACTTTGAATTGCCGCCCTTTTCAAGTTCCCTTTGCAATTGCGGTTATTTCGAAAATTCCAAACGAAGTTTTTGTACATCTTTTCATTGTATGTTAGATTCCTTTGAAGTTGTTAAAACTTGCTTGCAAAGTTTCCTTAAAGCATCCAAAGTTGTCTTCTTACAGACAGATAAGGGTTAAGAAATATACCCCAATTTTTCGTCGCGAGGGCAGAAAAATCGCACGTGCGCACGGTTTATATATCCTCGAGCTCCCGCTGAAAAACTGATCGAGAGATGTTCTTCATTGAAATAAGGGGTTTGATTTAGTGTTTTCTAAACTGTGTTTTTAACGAAAATATAAAGAAAGGAAAGAATTAATATTTAGCTGAACTGCTGTTTTAGCTGAGAAACAGATTATGATGACATTGACTTCGTGCTAAGTTATTTAGAATGACAGACCTTAGCTTCACTCAGAAAGTGTTATGGGTATTACTGTGGGTATATAAAATATAAAAACGTTGAAAATGAATATTTTTCAAATCCCGGACACACTCAGCTAGGAATCGGTAGAATCCTGTCAAAGAAAAATTATCACTTAATTATCCAGAGCTAGAGATTGTTCCATCTTGCACTTTCACCATTCTGCGTAATTTTGGATAAGGAGGTCCGAAACCGTGTAGATATCAAATTTTGTTTTTAATACACTATATTTTTAAGGATTTATGCATGCTTCACCAAGATATGTTATGTGCAGTAATACAACACCAAAGGTTCGACAAACAATATTGAAAATACGATATCATTAATTAATATCGAAATGAAACATCAACATGATCAAAATCTCGTTATGAATAACAAACATCTAGAAATACAATTTATATGACAAAATAGATTTATCATAAAAGAACGTTCAGTGTATGAGTGACTACAATTACTGGACACGATATGTAGCAATTATCGAAAACCATTTAAAGCAAAAGTGCAGCACATTAGTTCTATAATAATCAATCGATAATCAGTGTAAGCAATGAAGGGATACGGAGTAAATGCACATGAGACAAAGTCTCTACAAAACCGCTTTCATTGGTGTTCTTCATTTTGATGTCACCATGAGGCCTCTAGAAAGGAGCTTTGCTCATACCTCATTACATGTTCAAGACGACCACTAGCACTGGTGTGAGCGGAATTAAATGCTAATTGTTTAGCAACGCTACATCTATAGAAAAAAGAAGGAAAACGGTTAATGTGTCAAAGAGTTCATTGTTCATTTACCAAAAGATGCCAGATCGTAAACGAACATGAAATGAACTGGCAGAGTGTTCTTACAATCGCTGTCATCCGTTGCAGGACAAAAAGACTAACAGAACACAATAACAACACTTAAACAACCAAAGGACACTCACTGAATCAAAAGTAAAACCAAAACTTGGCATAATAAAATCATAAGATAACTGTACAACTGAAATAATTATAAATATTCTTGACGTTCTCACCTGTTGTTCCTTGTTTCCAAATTGCCTTTCTTCAACATTTTTCATTATTTTGATCAAAGCTCTATCATCAACTGGTCCATCACAGAGAAAATTGCCACCCCTAATTATTCTGAAAATCAATAAAGTTAGAATTTAAAATTTGACATCTCTTGTTCATCGTTTTATGGAAAGTTTCAGGTTAAACAGACTAATATTGCAAACTTATAAATGTTGTAATATACCATAAACAAATGCACGGAACTGCGTAGTTCTTATGGTGGAAACTGAGTGGATACGTAGGTGTTCCATCAGACCGGACTCAAGATAATCAAATATAAATTGTGGCATAAGCGTCTCAGTTTTCACCCAGTTCCACCTCCACAGAATTCGTATATTGAACTATTCCGAGAAAGACATCTTATTTCAGGAATTCCCTACCTGACTGATTGATGCGACGGGTATATTATCCGGAAATGTCGGAAATACCAAAACCTAGCACAGACGATAAAAGTTGGAAAAAGTTCTAAAACCATATCATAATGCATAATTCACTTCGCGTAATATGTTCCAACGTGTTGAAATGGTAAACTTTGAATCTAAATCCAGGACATTTTTAATGCAATTTGTTGCCAGTGTTATTCATTGTTCATGGAGTTACATCATTACTAGATGAACTGAGAATATTGAATTTCTAAAATTATATACTTTGTGAAATTTTCAGTAGTTTAATCTATTACCAGTAGTATTTAGAAAAATCAAAAAGGAATTCACCATTATTCAATGTAAGCACGGACGAGGGTTTTACATATTTATCGGCAATATGTACATGCATTTCTCTTTGATCTTACTGACTGATATTGTCAGTATCTCCGTACTGACCTGATACAAGAAAATATCAGGCAATGACGTCACGAATATGAAGTCATAACTCTTATGTCGTTGCCGGTAAAAACAATATCAGACTCGCCGCGATACGGTGATATTTTCTGTCTCGACCTTCAAAACTACCATTATTCTATTTATAATTTATACTTTTAAAGTTTTGTAAGACTAACTGTAATAAATCATCAGCAGATACCAGTAACAAGGATGCCATAATGTGTCGAAATGTTATAGGATAAAATTTTATAAAGCCTTAACAATATTTTTATCAACTGTGAACAAAATAAGAGAATTTTTTTTTCTTACTCTTATAATTTAAAACCAGTTTCATTCATATGTTAATTATACTATAGTAAAACGAGATAGATAAAAGGGAAGTTTGGGTACCAATAAACCGGTTTAACCATACCGTTGGCTTTTGCTAGTCCCGAGTTCCTATCGTTGTTTAAGTTTGTCTTTTGTCTTACTTGTGTTTTATATGCGTTTTTCCCTGGAAAATTGAAGCATTTAATTGTAATTTTCAGCCATTGTAGATGTTTCCTGTTATCCCCTCTTTTTCATCCCAAATTTTCATAATTACAACAATATAAAACTTGGTTATATTTCAGATTTTATTCAAAATATCGATTTTCTTCTTTCTTACAAAACGCGAAGTGTCTTATATTTTAAACTTGAAGACTTGTTATATCGTAGGAGAAACAAAATACATTAATTTTCCCGTTTCCTCGTGATTTCTCCATTATCAATAGTTAAATTTTAGATTTTAACATTCTAACTGAAACTCATATATGTTGAAAATCTAATATTTAAGTATCTCAAAAGGAGAAATGCATCAGGAGGAAATTCCATTCGTAAAACATGATTTTTACCTCGAAGACCATGGAGAGTTCATAAAACCATAAGAGAAATGTCACGTGGTCGCTTGAGAGGGATAAACCTATTAACGTCCATTTGATTGAACCGCGTTTTTCTGTGCACAGGTTTCTTTCAAAATTGGTTTCAGTGAGTCGAATAGTGAGGTGATGCTATATAAAATTGATAATAACATACATTTTATAAATACAAACAGTATTTACGTCTCTGTCTCTATATAGACAAAGAAACTCCTCACCAGTGTAAATTTTGTTTACCTTTATTGGCTATTCTAATATGACGCTCTTCTTTCGCTTTGGAAACAAAGATATGCTCTAATTCAACAATATTTGTTAGCACATGCAAATTTTATTTTAACAAAGGACATTGGAAATGTGCAATTTAACATTTTTTCACTCAATTTTATCATTAAATCAGTTTTATTTACTGGATTGAATTCATTATATTGCCAATGTACATGCACACCACCTGAATACCTAATATTCTAATATGAGACTCTTCCTTTGCTTTGTAAACAAACCTATGCTCTACATGTAAATTCATTATGCACGTATGCATGAATTGTATATCATCAAATTAATATTTTATGTACACCTTGCATATTTTATTTTCTGAATATAAACTTTTAAATGCTGAATCCTCAAAAAGCCGCATTAAATAATGACAAAAATAGAAATTTACAACAGTAACTAAATTTAAGAATCGGAACTGAAATCGACATAACCGTACCCTAGCAATAAGTGTCTTCTTGTTATGAAATCTTATCCATGTTACATATCATGCTCTACAATTTAAATATGAAATTTTTAATTCGATGAACAATTGATAGGTCTTTCCCGGAAATTGCGTCATAATGTTCTAAATAACGATTCATCACTAAAATGAACATTCTAAGCTTGATACGTACATTTATTGATTCTTAAACATGAAAAAAAGATTTTTGACTATGACCTTGACCCTTGACCTTGACCTGATTTTGAAGGTCATGTCTTCCTGACCATTTCTTGTATTGAATATAATTTTGAATCTTCAATGGTATTTGCGCGATAAGCAAAAAACCCAAATTCGGACATCAAAAATCGAGTTTTGGTCCATAGGCCCAAAACGGTTGGTCCACGGTGTGGTTTGCACGGCACAGGACAGAAAATGAAGACACGCACATATACAAAAATGAACAACACGGACCCAATAAAAACCATGGGTGAGATCAGGTGCACCGGTAGAGTAAGCATCTCCTGCTTTTTATAAGACACCCGCCGTGTTGAACATGTCAACTCCGGTAGTAAAGTCAAATCCGGTAACAAATGTAGATCTCAACAACAAACACATTTTCTCCATTACATGTAATCAGCTATCTATTATCGTTTCCGAGTTTTTTTCCATAACAAGGTCTGGGATCAAAGTTCAAACTGACCAATGACCTTTGACCTTAGTATTTTTAGATGTAACACATGTCACCTAGGATGAATGGAAAAGGTTCCAGGCTTCTATCTCTTACCGTTTTCGAGAGAACATACTTAAAAATGTGAAAAAAAAAATTCGAGGGTCATAACTCATGAACGGTCCATCGTAGAGTTTTGGTCCAAATGTAACGAAGGAACAAATATTTTGGTCATTACTCTTTATCAGCTATCTTTTATGGTTTCTGAGTTTATACCATAACAATTTTTTCGGACCAGGGGCAAATAATTCGTGAGCGAAAAAGATTTTCGGCCGATGCCTAATTCTTATCAACTAGACATAGACTAGACTATTGTGTTAAAAAATCAAAGGGATTTGTCCAGCCAATTTTTGTAGAATGAGGCAGAAAAGAAGAAGAAGAAGAAGAAGAATCAGAAGAAATACAGAAAGGTCTTTCCCTTGGAAAGGGGAAAGACCTTAATTATAAATACATATGAGTTTTATTCCTCTTCATTTTTTATTCAAATATAACTTAACTAAGCATTCATATGAATCGAGATGCGACCAGCTCACACTTATATCCGCTTCGATTTTAAAAACTCCGTAATTCATTTTTCATAACAGATTATTTGTATTAAGGTAGATAGACAATGTTGCGCTGCGCAATTTAATCGCGCATTAGAAAAATAAAGAGTCGGATACGGGGTAGGTTTGATTTTCGGGCCGGAACAGTAATTTGACGGCTTTTCCTTAGTGACGTCATAATTGAATGACAGATGTTAAACGTCATATTTCCTTTACTTTGCCGCGAATTAACTCCCTTTTCCCGTAAATAATGTTTAATCTGGAAACTTTGTATAATATCTCCGTTAAAAGCATGGTGACATATTCATTTTTTCATTGTAACCAATAAATTAGATCATAAACTATCTGTTCACAAAAATTCATCAAATTCTCATGGATAAAAAGTTTATTTCTATTAAGCTTAAAATTGCCTTTCCATATTTTCCCCGTGCATTCTATGTAAACTTGGGTGAAAAAATGGCTAAAAATGAGCAAAATTTGATCTCAATTCTAGAAAAAGCAAGCATGGTGACTTTTTATTACAGATTTTGGGTAGGTAGGATTGGTTCTTCAATTGTGCCGACTTACAACAAAATCTCATGGATATGAATATTACTGTCTATCTACCTTAATTCATACGCTTATGTACAACTTGTATTAATTGCAATGAAGCAAATAAATTTCCCCATGCCAATTTATGTATTTTAGTATGCAGTTTTCGGACATTTTATTTCTAATGTAAAACCCAGAATTGACCTCTAAGAGCTGCTTCGATTTTTCAAAACGCTTGATTAATGTATTAGAATCGAATAACATTAGTGCAATTGGGCTCTATGCAAATGAGAATATAGTCAGACCATATTTTTATTTTCATTTTATACCTCGCTATCGCTCGTTCTAAAATATTGACAAATATAAGGTCTGACCGTGTTCTAATTCGCATAGAGATCGCTCGCAATCATCTATTTCTTAATTCATAGCAATGGAAATGGACATAATAAATTGGATATCCATACGAAATTTACCCTTTTCGATTATTGACACGGATTATGGAATAATATACTGTAAAAGTACTTTTATTCGTGGATGTCAATTTTCGTGGATTGCAGACAAGTCATTAGTTCATGGGTTCCTAAATTCATGTTTTAAGACTTTTCGCAGTACAAATCAATTGGCGATTTGTATTTCGTTGGGTATCAAATTTCATGGTTTAAGTCAACCACGAAATCCACGAAAATTGGTACCCCACGTACAATTGTACTTTCTGGGCAAGTTGACCGAATCAGTTCCCTTATTTCCTAATTAAGTATATAAATGACTTATTTGTATGCAGCAGTTCTTTGGATGACTGCGACTTTGTTTGTGCGTAGATTTCCACTACTTTCGTGCTTCAGCCCCATAGAAGATTTGATTAATGGAGGTATATATAGGAACTCCAAGTCTCATCTTTTTTTTAAAAAGAATTTTAGTTACCAGGTCATAAAGCAAACATATAAATGTCACAATTCTTTAAAGTCATATGGGAAAAGCTGTTCTAAATACATGTATGTATTTTTGAGAATGCTCAGTGTTACATGAAATAACATGCATGGGTCGTATGATGGTAGTAATAACAAAATTACCAAAGGTTGTATAACGAGGGTAATAACAAAATTACCGAGCAGAGTTGTCAGGAGCCGTAATCAATGAGATAAAAGTCAAATCAGGTGGAAACCACCGTAAAAAATAAAAGTGACAACAAAAGTCCGAATCAATCAAAGGTCGTATAACATACGACAGAATCAAGGAAACACAACCCAACACAGACAATTTTTGGCAAGACGTCATATCCCCGACCGCAATGGTCCTGACTTGATTGTCGACCGCAATGGTCCTGACTTGATAATTTTCTATTAACTTACCAACTCCATCCCCGGTCCCAAATTTGTTTCCCTTAAAAGACTTCTTATCAAAGTCTCCGAAACGAAGTTGGGAGGCTTATTATTTTTGTTAATTATTAGTTATTAATTATTAATTTTATTCTTCTTTCCTTTTTTCTCGTCTCATTGAGCATGTTCTAACTAGATCTTAGAGACCATCAGACCTAGCGGTTTCTAACTTAGTAACGCATTAGCCCTATAAATCTTGATGTGCAATTATCATTTTTTTTCAGAGGAAGGTCAATCAAGGGTACTTTTGGGATATAAAAATGGGTGGGGTCGTCCCATGGTAAAAATATGAGAAAAATGACATTTTGAATGTTTTCACTCTATCTCAAAAACTATTATCACTAGCTACGTTAACCTTCAAGAGAATGTTATATGTGATGTTAGATAAATTCTTCAGCATTGGACATTTCAAAATGACTACTATTGTTATGGATACCATACCGAAAAATTGAAATTTTGGGAACACTATTTTTACCGTTGATAATTGTATTTTTATCTCACCTAGATCTAGATGTTTCACTTAGGTAATGATGGAACCTCTATCCATTTTTAAACGAGGAATTAAAGTTTTTGAAATGGATATTGGAGCATTGCCAAGAACCTATGATAACGGGTTTTCTGCTACATGTAATGTATTGTTTCCCTTGGATTTATAGAGTAAATTTTAAGAAGAACCCCTGCTTACTTTTCTCAATAAGGCCTAATAAGCCCCGATATCCGATATGGAAGTTCGTTTGGAGACTTATTGTTTGGAAGAAAGATATCAATTATTTTTTGTTGCTTTTTAATGTTTAGACCATCTATTTACCTGAAATTTAATACTTTTGTTTACCAAAGAACGGCATAAATCCTGAAGTATTTGATTTTATAAAACTTCAAAACTTAAAATCAACATAACAACGGCAGTAGAATACCGAAGGAACAAAGCACAAGATTACACAAATCAAAGTCCAGAGACAAGGCAAAAGCAAGAACACCAAAAGACGGAAGACCAAAGACACCACATGCCCACAAAACACACGAACGTTACATATACAACACAAAAAACTAAAGCACTAACAGTGTGAACGTTGTAATCAAGATGACAAATTTTCTTATACATTTAGCAAATGTCAAAAGCTATATATATTTACTTATTTCCACTTATTTCTACCAAATCAACATTCTTTGTTTCTCCTGGCTCAAATCGTATAGCTGTTCCTGCTGGTATATTCTGCAAAATTATTTACAAAAAGTAAATATGAAACATTAAGATTAATTACAACAGAATTATTCGTTGTACAACTTTGAACATTTCAACACATTTCAATTCTTACAACATTACATTCATGATAGTCGGGATGATCGATAAAAAGAAGATAATTTCCGACACACCCGTTTAATAATGCAATACATTTATGCCCCCCCTTTCTAAAAAAATCCATTTGATGCAGAAGAATCTGAATTCATATAAATGTATTCAATGATTTCCAAATTAATATTGTTTCTTAGATCGATAATAACAACATATCTATGATTCTTTCTATTTGATAGACAACCTGTTATTTTACCTACTTTGAAAGGGAACTATGCTGCAGTTTAGCATTTCATCTCTTAAAAGCTAATTTGACGACACTAGGACCTCTACAAAAAAAATGCTTTTGTCCAAAAGAAGGCAATATTTTATCCAATTTTTAGTACATATGTAGTGTCAATTCGTCAAAATTTGAAGTTTACTTGACGTCGTTTACCTAACTTTATATATGCAGAAATGCCATCAAAATAACTTTATTTTTAAACTTGACAGAATTTATCAACCAGTACTAAAGGCTTATGGAAAAAAAAATTAGAAGAGATTCTTTGAATACTTTGGTGAACGATAACTTTGCATCCAAGATTACTAGTTCCCTATCAGCTTTAATTCATCTTCTTATAGGTAGTTATCCAGCACTAAAGAGACATAAATTATCGCACTGGCTATTTACTGAAGAACTCGGTAATTGAAATTCTCTGTGAAACTTGATAGTGCAAAAGTTATATGAATATTTCTTAAGCATCATCCACAAATTAAATCTGCTACTTACCAGTCTCATACCATATGATGCTTTTCTGTCAAACTGGAGGTATTTATTGGTCTCAATGAAATGATAATGACTACCAACCTGCAAAAAGTAGCTTCAAACTGTGTTCCTGCTTTTGTATAATGGTTTTTTACTGATATACAGTTAAAAGTATTGTCAACCAATAAGATACTTTAAAAATATTATGAAATATTAAACAATTAATTGTCGTCACGTTTATCATATCATTTAAGGGGAAGTAATGATTGAGGGTTGTTAAGACCTAGAGTAATTCTGTTTTAAGAGGGTAGTAAAGACTTTGTGTAACTCTGTTTTGCACTTAGCTGGTTAAATGAAACAATAAAATGAATTATGGAACGGGAAGGGATGATTAAGCACGCCATTAAACCGGTTTCTTTTGAAAAGCCTGTAGTAAGTCCACTGCGGTCGACAACTTTTAAGGTGGTTTTCCACCTGTTTGTCTCTTTTCCCCTTGGAATTTTGCTCTTGACAATTTTGTTCAGTTATTTTGTTATTACCCCCATTTGATAGATGAGAACACAGCGAATAAATATCCATTGTCTCATGAAAAATAACCACCATGATTTAAGTGATTCCTTACGAGTGCAGTACCTTTATATTTTCTGCAATAATATCTGTAAACAATGAAATTTTTTTAAAAGACATTTTTTTAATTTGCAAAGGGATGCAATTTAAAGCATTGGATTAAGTGATTTTACTGATTCCGATATATTTCTAACTCATTAAATGCATTTAAAGCATTGTATTAATTTTTTTAAAAGACAGTTTTTTTTAATTTGCAAAGGGATGTAATTTAAAGCATTGGATTAAGTGATTTTATTATATATAGGACGGTGTAAGATTGAAATTTCTCAGTGAAAGAAAAGTGATAATTAACTGTGAAATTATTTTCCATAATTTCATTCTAAGAAGTGACGTCACAATAGACGTCGTCAACGTTGTTGTTAAGTAAACGTCTCGGCGGATTAACATGAAAAACGTAGTTCATGAAAAGAATCCCAAATTAAACCAATAATTATGAGATAACTGATCTATATAATAAAAAACAATAACTAATCCTAGATTCTGATTATCGAAAATATTCAACTCATGATCGAAAAACACCGTTATTCACTCATGCGCTGTGCGCATTCGTGAATTACTGCGTTGTTCGATCATTCGTTGAATATTTTGCGATAATCAGAATCTCGGATTGGTTATAGTATAATTACTGATTCCGATATATTTTCCTTTAAACTCATTAAATGCATTTTAAGCATTGGATTTATTTTTTGAAAGACAGTTTTTTTTAAATTTGCAAAGGGATGTAATTTAAAGCATTCGATTAAGTGATTTTACTGATTCCGATATATTTTCCTTTAAACTTATTAAATAAACTTAAAGCATTGGATTAATTTTTTTAAAAGACATTTTTTTTTTAATTTGCAAAGGGATGTAATTGAAAGAATTGGATTAAGTGATTTTACTGATTCCGATATATGTTCCTTTAGACACAGAAAAAAGATGGTACGATGGATTTTGTTTTAAAATTCCATTATATTTGAATCGTTAAATAGAAAACGAAATCAAAAAATATTGGAAACTGTTTTCAGTATGGATGAAAATATTATATAAAATTATGTTAATATTTAAGAAATAAAACGAGTGAACAATACTTGGCTTACCCGGTTCTACCGCTTGATTTTATTTAAGTTGGGGTAATAACAAAATCACAGAACGGAGTGGTCAAGACCCAAAGTCCATGAGACAAAAACACAAATCGGGTGGAAACCAACCTCAAAATTATCGACCGCAATGGTCCTGACTTGGTACAGGCATTTCATAATAAATAGTTGGTTAAACCGGTTTTATGGCTAGTCGAACACCCCCTTCCATTGGGGTAGTAAGTTTAAAGTTAATTTCGTATTTTTTCAATAGTTAGTTATTTAATTTAAGCAAAGAACACAAAAATTCAAGTTTATGATTGTCGTAGGTTTTTTTAATATAAATGTCTTCGTTGCCTTGCCATTGACCTAAATTTCATGGTCTAGTGAATATGGTTTACGATTTTAAGGCACTGAAGGAAGTGGCGCCACAATACTATCGCTATTGTCGTAGTTATCTAATCGTCAGGGCTACTCACTTCATGAAATAATCGGCAATACAATGTAGCTTAAAATAATTTTAGAGTTTTAAAGATTCATATTATAAAAAGTAAAACTAATCTGAAAGTATGTGTGTCTTAAATTTTCACCTTGCCACTGAAAAACTGTATAAATCACTCATGCATTCCGAGTCAATTTTCGGTCAATCTATGAATATTTCATGATAATAATAATTTCGAATTATTATTATTACTTAAAATATACATGTATTTACAAACAAGAAAATTGATGAAACTTCTGTCCTGAGTTGTTTCTTTGAATTAAAGTTACTTGTGTGGCATTGTCACTAAAATGTTCCACCGATGTAAATGTATTCATTAATGATTTATTCATGTTATAAAGTACATTGTGTTTAATTCTGAATTATATAAACAAGCAATAAATAAAATTTAGTCACGTTTGTTTCTGTTTTAATATCCTTCAATGAAGTAAACATCATAACTTCTTCTTTTATATCTTATATATTTTCTGTATAGAAAAAGAATGGAAAACAAACAATTAATCACTGTTATCAACTTTTTTGGATCGCTTGCGATTGAATCAGTCATGCTCGAGGGGCACATTATCTTGTTACATGGATTGTACCGGATGACAACTGTGCACATTGCTTCGATATTTGTTATAAAGTGCATTGATTCCTACTACTGTTGTATTCGGTACAATTAGCACATGTTTATTAGATATTCGAGCAATAGCAGTTTAACTTTTTTTGTCCTCATAAATTAACCATTTAGAAGTTGTATGACGAAAATCGAATTACATAATACAGTCAGCCTATAAGACAACAATTTGGATTGACACCACGATAATATCAATCCACATTGCGTTTCCTGGAGCAGTAAAAACATATTAAAAGTTATGCAATCGCTATAACTGTAAACTTTCAACATAATCACCATACAAATTGAGCTTTTTGCGAAAAAAATGATCGCTTATATTGAAGATAATCGACAAGTCGAATATATAAATATTTGGTATTTGATTAGAGAAATATGATTTATAAATGAAGTTTTGAGTACCGGCACTATTTAAATTGAAGAAAAATATCCCATTTATACCTGCCTACTGATATCATGATTTTATTACTGTATAATACTAATGAACGAATGAAGAAGTGACCCCTAAGCACTGTTATTTTTTTCTGGTGTTTCCTTTACTGTTACTTGTTTTCAATCAAATATTTGGCACCATTGGTTTTTAAGTTTTTTTTTTCTCTCTGATGTTTTGTAATGTTAAGATTCATGCTGAAGTTATTGTGTGAAATTTATTATCTTTCATGTATTCATTAGATTTAGGGTTGTTCGATATTTGGCAGATAATTCCGATCAGAATGGTACTAGGACCATCTTGAACTTACCATGCGGCCGGGCCATGCGGTATGTGCAAAGCTCATTGTTGAAGGCTAATGGTAGAAAAACAATAAAAACGTTGTCCCTTTTCTTGGTCCCATTATGTAGTCTTAGAGACTTTGTCTCATGTACATATACTCCATATGTTTCATTGTTTATTTGAGACTAGAGTTTGTGCAGTGTGAAGTCCGTACAAATTTCCTCAAGCAAGAAATGTATAGGTTTATATATTTCAGTTATGGTATACTTGTTCTTGAGAGAATTTTTCATATGTATATACTTTCATATTTTCAAAGTAGGGCGTTTATAATTTTTACAATTTCCAAATTTTATTCTGACCACTTGTTTATAGTTCCAACCCCTCACATTGTTATAATGACAAGTTTTCTACAATCAACTTGATGCGTGCCCTGTATTTGTATATGTTGTAATCGTCCAATATGTTCAGACACTTATGCTTATGTCGGGAAACGGATGCCAGTTATTGTAAGAGCACTATGCCAGTTTAATTGAGTTTTTTTTATAATCCCGCATTCATGACCAGAAAAGATATGGATGTACCATTGTTTGACATTTGGCAGAGAATTCCACTCAGATCGGTGCTAGGCCCGTGATGAGCTATTGTGAGGTATGATCAAAGCTCATTGTTGAAAGCCTCAAGGTGACTTCAGAATGAGGTACAACAACAAAACCGTGGTTCATTTGCTTTGTGTACATTAAATCCATATACTTTCATTGATTATTGATTAAGTTAATCCAGTTAGTAGCAAAATCCCAAGAGCACTTTGAATTATTAATGAGTACAATCACAACCTCTATAGGTTTACTTCCGAATTTTAAACATTTATAAATTTTAAAAAATAAATTACTAATGGTAGGTTTACACTACCGATCAAAGCGTCTCGACCGAACTCGATCTATGAATATTCATGAATATTCATCGATCGGGACTCTGATCTTGAATGCTCGTGTTCGGTCTACTAACCAAATCGGGGCGATCTTACTAACTTTGCTGAACTCGAGCTGTGTTCCCTAATACTTTTGACATGTCGAAAAATATCGTGAAGAGGTTGTGTGCATTATATGGCAGGTCGGGATTCAATCGGGGTCTGATCGAGTTTGTCGTGAAGATGTCGAAAGGGCATCAGCCTCACGCCGGGTATTCAAATACACAGAACCGGAGCGGGCACAAAAAACACGGAGCTCATATTTGTTTACATGCGGTAGGGTGGGTACAGATTTTTATAAATAAGTCAACAAATCTTACGAAATTGCTGTAAATAAATCGATATATTTATTTTACATATAATAAGCTATCCGCAGGTAAAATTTTACTTCCCAAGACCCTTTAATAAACTGTGGGGAACGATTGAATCATCCAAGTTTGCTATTTTTTACGGCTGTGTCTCCAATAAAAGTGATGAGACGTTCATGTTTAAGACCATGTCCAAAACATTATCGATTCCGTCTATTCATTAGTATCTACTGGACATTTTCTGAGAGTATCAGTTCCCGGAATTCACTCGTTATATCTTTATTCGACGATTTACCAAACCAGGGTGCGTAATTATGGGCACAAAAAACCGCGGAGTATGATACAATTGAACA
>MJUU01043277.1:122865-142925 GCA_002080025.1 Modiolus philippinarum
TCGATATCCACTATTACGTAAAGAATGTAAGTTACGTCCCAGTTTTTCTGGATTATTAATCAGTTTTTGACATTTTTTAACAACATTTCCATAAAATCGAGGATGAGAAATGCCCTTTGTTATTAGCTGTTTCCGAGTCACGTCATATCTAGATATCAAATCTTCATATCATCTGTAAAACTTCTTAAAAGTATTTAATAATTTATGAAATCTGTAACCTTGTTGTAAAAGTTTGTTGTGGACACTCTTCACAAAGGTTTAAAATATCTAGAAATTTATAAAAAAAAAAGATTTTGTTTGGTATGGACAAGTTACCAGTTTAGTAAAGGTACAGTTACGACAGGTACATTAATTAAGAAATTATTCATGGATGACCAAAGTTTCTCCATGAGCTAGAATATAGACATTAACGGATTGTAATGTGTTAAATATAAAAAGCCAGTGGTTGATTATTAAACCATTTGAATAACAAAATACCGAAGTTACTGTGAATTCATTGTCTGCATATGCGCATTTCGAAAACTTGTGTCTCTTAATAGTGCAGACTTTGAAATCCATACACCGAAATATGTGTAAAACCTGATAGAGAACAAATAACCAATATGATCTGAATAGAAAGGCCAAAATCAGCCAAGGACAGAGTTTTGCAAGAGGGAGACACTCCTTAGTTTCAAACATGTGAAGTGAAACATGTTAAGTAGCTTTAATTTTTCAACTTTATTTGACAAAATATTTTATAGATATTTTGAAGTCACTGACTTGTGACGATTGCCCACAACATATACTTAAATAAATCTCATTTAATTTTAAAAAAAAGGAAGTAAATATTATCACACTTATCGTATATTGTACCCCTAGCTGTTAAAAATTTAATTTTCTTTTTACATGGTAAATTATAGACAAAATTCAAGTTTTAGGGGAGTTTTCTATCGCACCATGTTAATCACTGCAAACATGATTAGATTTCCTTGTCAATGTTTTAATTGTTAACCCTTAATTTAATCGCTGTCCTTTATTTGAAGGTGTTGTGTAGATGATTTGGCATTAAGTGAGAAAAAAAAACAAAAACAAAAAACAACCCCCCCCCAAAAAAAAAGCAAAAAAAAAAACAAAAAAAAAACAAAACAAATTTAAAAAAAAAAAATTAAAACATGCAAATACAATTGCGATCTGCCAAGAAATACTTAAATACTTCGATGCATCGCTAAACGTATACTGGAGCAAAAATGAAGAAGGGAGAAATTTTGAAATAATTTAAAAAAAACATAAAAAATCGGTTTATCACATTCACATAAATTGAGAGAATATAGCACGAAAAAAAAGAGATAAGGGCGCTACAGAAAGCATAAGCTGTGTGAACCCTTCAAAAATTTCAGGAGCTAGGGAAGGATAAGCATCATCCGCTGCACGAGTAGCACACTGTCAGTGAAAAGTCCGGTTTCGTTAAATTAGCCAATACCTTGTAAACACTTGCCTAGTTAACTAATAAAAATGGGAGTAATAACAAAATTATAGAATTGTCAGGAGCCGATATCAAAAGGACAAAAAGACAAAGCAGGTATTGTAAACCTGACTGGTTCTGACTTGGCACAGGCATTTCAAAAGAATTGGTGGGTTAAACCTGCTTTACGCGCCAAAACTTCCCCTTCAAATGCGTTAGTGTCCATTAGAAACTAAATAGCAGTTACTACGGTTTTAATTTCAAATTTATCAATTTCCCTTACATGGACGGTAATATCCCAGCTTCTCCTGCTTACGGAATGGATGTTTCACAGCTGATTCGTTTCGCAAGAGCTAGCACATTCTCATTAGACATAGATATCTCGGTGACCGCGTTATTAATCAAGGCTTCATAAAATTCAATGTCATACGAACATTAAAAAAGTTCTTTAATAGATATCAGTCATTTGTGGAAGAACTTTGAAGTTTCGGTCCGAACTATGATTTAAGATTTTTTCTTAATACTGGGATGATCATTTCTTTTAACTGTCTACAACCTTTCAATTGCTTTTGGGTTGCTACCGGACACTACTGCAATGGAAGGGGAGGTTTGGCTATACAAAATCAAAAAAAAAAAAAAAACAAAAAAAAAAACTGATTTAACCCAACAAATTTCGAAATGCCTGTGCCCAGTCAGGACCATTGCGGTCAACAATTTTGCCCGTGGTTTCCACCTGATTTGTATTTTTGTCTAATGGACTTCGGATATTTACCACTCTGTTCGGTATTTTTGTTATTACCCCCATTACGTAGATAATAAAAAGAAATGTTTATCCCGGTTCTAAGTGAAAAATGTATCTTTAATCACAGTTGGAAGTGAAACTTTTTTTCATATCTGTTCAAGAACTTTTTAAATGATAGTATGTTACGATGTTTACTTAAGCCCTAATTGACAAGGCGGCCTTGGACATGAGTATGCTAATGAGAAAGACCGAATTATTGGTGCTAGTCCTCGTATAACGAATCAGCTGTAGAACATACACTCTGTAAGCAAAATAAAAAGGAGTATTACTAGCCATGTCGGTGTAATAGATAATTCTAAGATTGAAGTCATAAATTTTACAACTGAGATGACAACTGAGATGACAATTTTCGTCAAAATTCGAGATGCAAGGCAAAAAAAGATGAAGATTGTGTAGCATATCTCTTTAAGAGGTTTAAGAACAGAAGTTCGTTTAGGGCTTTTCCGTATAATAATATAATTCTAAGCTATGTTCCATGTTGACAGCCATCTTTTATAGCTCTTTCACCCATTGAACGCCTTCTATGAAAGAGAATATTTAAGAAATTGTTTTTGTTTGGTTATTTCGCACTTGTTTTGCCAGTTATTATGTTCCCCTTGTCCGTAGTCAGGATTAATTGAAATCTAGTTCAAATTAATTACCAAGGGATATGGAATGAGAGAAATCTCGACAAATACATGATGCAGCCAATCAATACTACTGCGCTTTTATTGTTGTTCTTTATCTTGAATTCACCATGAAGCCTCTACAATGACCTCAACGCAAATTCAAGACGGGCCCTAGCATCGGTTTGAGCAAAGTTTGTTTCTTAGTGTTTCCGATGTTGCCATTGTCTATGGATTGTTCGTTCTTTTGACTGACGGTTAGGTTCTCACTTGCCTTAATTGCCGAATCCATCTCTTTTGTAACTCGTGAAGCGGTGTTGTCAAAAAAAAATGAAAAGTATAATGGCAAAGTATTCAGACAATCGCTGTCATTAGTCTTACGACACAGAGACACTAACAGAAGACAATCACAATAAACAAGTAACAACAGGGCACCAACCGAGTCAATTTCAAGAAAACTTTATACCATCAAATCATGAGATGTTGGCAATTCCTACAGATTATTTTTTATTAATAAGTTGGTCATGGAGATAACTATATCTAATTAGAAAGTCTGTATAATTGGTGCTTGCTCTGGCGTAATGAATCAAAAACATCACAGAGGTACAGCACAGAAAAAAAACGGATACTCAACTATATTCACAGTATAGGAACCTGTGCGCCTAAAATATCTGTCTTACGGTTCTATCTGTAGGCTTTAGAACGTTTTTCGTAGAAAATCCACTTCAACAGAGTATGCCAGATAAGTTTTTCATGTTTTATTGTTAAAAAGGAAATATTTCGTGTACGAAAAGGGGTTAATTATTCATCTAATAGACTGTCAAATATGTCTTTATCCGTAATTGTGAATAAGTTATCACGTGAAAGCTGATTTCTTGTAATTAATGCCAATACATTGCGTTACAAAATATATTTTTTCTCCGTTTTACACGAAAAGCTAAACTTACATTGCTCACACTTCTTGGGGCAACTATAAAAGATAATTATTACTTTCATGCCAAATTTCAACATCATTTGTAGCTGCATTACCAAGAAAATCGTTGTTTTAAAAATGAATTATGTAGGCTGTTTAAAGTAACTTTTATCACAGACTGTAAGTCTTACTTACGGTTGTTTTGTATGCTGTTTAACGAATATTTAACTACCTAATATATGAAAAACACGGTAAAAAGTGAAATTTCAGCTGTTTGCGATTATCAAGGGATATGGAGCACATGAGACAAAGTCTCTACAAATACATGGCAAAAACAAGCTATGACACAACGCTTTTATTGTTGTTCTTGACCTTGCGAGTTAGGGATGAGTTTCGTGAATAAAATATTGTATCATGATATAGCGATACAACGCAGGCGTATCGTGATACATATCGATACGTATCGTCTTCTGATTTCTCAATTTCATTACATTTTAAATCTTTCTTCATTTTAATATTTTATGTGATAAAATAGTAAGATATTCTTAAGTAGGTCAAGAGTGTTTATTTTCACGTAGTTTTTTTTTTTGTTTTGTTTTTCCTTTATATGACTTTTTCATACCAAAACCAGTAAATTTCAAGCATTTAGGTGGTACTGATTCTGAAATCTTAGCAGAAATCGAGGACGATAAGTATCGATACGCTGGATTCCGTACCGATGTACAGAGTTTGTTGGAAAATATCGCGATATATCGATATACCGGTGTATTTTTACACCACTATTGCGAGTCTGTTTCGGCAGAATGTTTCCGGTAATTCACCTCTCCGTGTGTATCTTTTATTCTGTAAATAATTTGAAGATATTGGGCAAATTAAAAACCAGTTTAAATCGCAAATTTACAAAAGTTTAGTAAATACTTGTGTTTATAATATTTGTAGAACCAAATGATTTTTTTTCTTTAAATTTTCAGAATTTTGAACCACAAAACACGAAGACAGTAAGATTAATATAAAACATTTGGTACAAAAAATAAATGTCAATGTGTCTTTCGATTGTTGTTATAACATATAAAAAAATGAAAGTAAACTTGCCTGCTGATCGTCCTTGCAATATGTAAACTTTGCTTCCAATTGTTGTTGTAAATATAATCGAATATAAACCTTCCCTATAATCAGTCAAGTATTAAAAGTTGTACAACAATCGGCTATAATAGAACGACACGTTGTGGGTTGATGTGCAGGTTAGTAAATATACTGCTTAAATTTATTTAAATGAAATTATTACGTCACAATATAAACTGCACTTTATGTGTGACAATAAACATTTTCATATGTTCAAATAAGTTAGCTGTTAGAAAACACGTTGATTGTACTTGAACACGAAAACTATTTGTGAAACTGGTACGAGCAAATACATACTTTTACTTGGATGGTGAAAATAGAAGTCTCAAATAGGTATTATTACAATAAGTTCAGAGCTCGGCAGTACGAAATGAAATACAAGGTGAGTTTAAATCGCTGTCTGCATTTTTATCTTTATCAGTAATTTGTATGAATTTTCTTTGCTCTTCAGAGAATCAAAAACAAAATGTCCTATATTCCATACGTATTGCATTTTACAAGATCAATGGACTTTTCGGCAAATTGAATCAAATTAAAATATACTGAACAAAATAAAATGAAAACCAAATGTATAAGGTTTGCCTTCACTTAAAATTTTTATATGTCAGTAGATAAATTCAGTAAGAAGGTTTGTACTAACACGTAGAACAGCGATGTATTCCTCTATTGTACTAAAGAGTAACTCAATATCAAATAAATGGAGCTAAAGGGGATGCGAGCCTGGTACAATTTTGAAACTTATGCAAAAGAAATGAGTTTTAAGGATTTTTTTTAAAAACGGAAACCGTTTTTATATAAAATGCATTTCTCCAAACAAAGCTTTCAAAACTCTCGAATTTCGTATATAGATTTATTTTTTTTTAATTTAACTTCAAGACTTAAAGACTTTATTTACAACGCCCAGACACTACATACAGTGTAACATGGGTACATGATATAAATTTTTACATCAAATGACGAAATTAACAGGCATCACATCAAACATATATACATAATTTCTAATAACATTAGCAATAACAAAAATATTAATCTCATTTGAGTTTTAAACCACCGAGAATAATAAAGCTCCAACCGAAGTTATATCCTTAGTTTTTGATGACTCAAAAACACACGAGGAAACGAATACGGAAGCAAACAGACAGAAGAGAGAAAACAAAAATTAATTAAAGAATAAGAAAAATAAAGAAAAAACTTAGCAATATAAAAGTAATAGAACCTGACAAAAAGATAAGTTAAAGACATACAAATGAACAAGATTGCCACATGAACAAAGCATTTGCAGTGTGAACTCCATTTCATAAAGTTCTCATGAAGGGCGAATATCCTGCTCCACGCGTTGTAGTTTTATGTTTTAATTAAAATTTGTAGGATTTAACTTATTGGCCAACCAAGCAGAGTTGCAGTAAGCTAATAAGGGTATCAAGTTCAAGAGACCATAACCTGTTAAGGCTGTCACACTTTCCATCCACTTTGTGCATTATATATATGATATGCGTCTGAAGTCAAAGACCAACTGAGTTAGAGGCTTAGGATGTGATATTATCGAGAATATCTTTCCATTGAGGAATTTGACCATTACAATTTGAGTGACACTACATTTGAATTTCACTGTTGCAGATAAGGCTCCATTTCGATGAATTTACATCTCGTCAGTGCAACTCGAATCTAAAAATTGGAAAACCGCTGCCGAAATATTACTCCCTTGGAAGGATGTACAAGACTGGAGATTGGCTTGTAAATTTCCCGTCCCAACCCATTTGGCCCCGTGATTGATGGATCTCGCTGGAGCAGCCGGGGGAAAAAAACCAAAGTTCCATTTTAGATGTCTACTCTAACCTACTCTATGAAATGAAATGAAATTAAAAACTAGTGAGAATACACAAACCAAAACAGAAACTGATAAGTCTTTGTGTGTCATCCAAAAGATGGTAAGGATGAGTTGACGTTTTTTTGTCAATCGATAATTCCCAAAACTCAGCTAAGAGATGGAATAAGCTCCAAGGATCTTATATATATATATACCCCCTTTGAACAAATATACAATATTAAGGTGGCTCACTCATCACATTTTTGAATTTGTGTCAGATTTCGGAACTTCTCTGGTTTTCTCAAGTCCAATGACTTGAAGAATTTTGCACACGGACCCCCACTTTTTATTTCATAAATGTCTCCTATAGGTCAAATTAAGACACCTGATAAGTTTTCATAAAATTCTTGATATAACTTTTTAGAACAAAAAATAGTCCTCATGTTAAATAAAGGAAAAATCCAGAGAAATCCATTACCAGCCAAATTTTTTAATGTCTTGTGTCTCCGTGAAAAAGCACATGGACCTATATAATTCTTTTTGCCATTTCATTTAGTCTTCAATGCTTAATCAATTTAAATAGGTTTCAAGAAATCCTTGATATAAACAACATTAGGAGTGAGCCTCCTTATACAAACAAAATACTGAAGTTGCTGTAGTTTCTGCATATGCGATTTCGACAACTTATGTCTCTTCAGATCAAATCAAAACATTTGGAAATCCACAAACCGAAGTACGTTCAAAGCCGATAGAGAAAAAAATTACCAATAGGACCTAAAAAGGAAAGCCAAACGCATCCAAGAACAGAACTATGCATGAGGAAGATACTCCTCAGGTTTAAACAAAATTTTCTTCAATTTAGATATTGCAAGTTTTAAAATAAAATCGGTTTTCTGGACAGTACCGAAGTACTGGCTACTGGGTTGGTGAATACCCTTTGGGGCCGATAGTCCACAAGCAGTGGCATCTACCAAGTGGTAATAAATAAATATATACCGAGGTTACTGTGAATTTAGTTTCTGTATATCCGCATTTCGACAACTTATGACTCTTCAGTGCAGATCAAATCAAAACTTTTGGAAAGTAAAGTAAGTGAGAACCCAACCGTCAATCCAAAACAAACAATCCAAGGACAATGGCAACATCAGAAACAAAAAAAAATAAGAAAAAAAAGAAAAAAAAAACAGAGACACAATATGGGTATGGCACACAAAAGAAAAATCAATAAAACGATATACGTGAAAGCCGACAGAGAACAAATTACCAAAAACCTTGAATTGTTTTTTTTTTTCTTTCTTCATTGCAATTTTGAAATTTTACGGGATACAGTTTTTTTTTATACATAGGCTCAGTATTGTTAATGATTGATGGTTGTTCCATCCATATTTTGATGGTGTAAAAATACATTCAGTTTCCCAATGATTTTGTATTATATATATATGTCTTCCGTAAACATATTATCATGTACTTAATCGATATTAATTGATATATACATGTACCAAGTGTTGAAAGCAATAAAATTCAATGACTGTTATGATTTAAAATCCAAATATTTGAAAAAAGTACATAAAAAGCATGAGAATAAAATGTATACATAAAATGCAATATCGTACAACAGTGCACATAAAAATGAAATGAGAAGAAGATAGTGTATTCGCCTAGACAGACAATTTATGTCAAGTCTTATTTCGTGAACTTGAGTATGGACATTTATAATGTTCAAAATGTGTTATACTAAATGAGTGATTAATTTTTTACATAAAGTGGGTTCTTTCTTTTTAAATATTGACCTTAGTGTATTGAATTTGACTCTGGAAGTGATGATATAGGTCCGTTGATTTCTTGTTTATTCAATTTATATAATTTATTATTTATTTTCCCTCGCACAACGGAGATGGGGAAAGGATATGTCGTTTCGTCACTTTCGTTGGTCCGTTTCCTATGTATCAGGTTAAGGTACATGTTTATGAAATTTTATCCATGAATGCATCTTAAATAGTACTGGACGTTGTATAAGAATAAGGTCACCTTGATTTACATTTCTTGCAAGAGTGACTCAAGTTTAAGTGCAGATATGGGATACTAGAGTAGATAAGAAGATTGATGTTTTGTCGATAGAAATGCCTGATTAGTCATTAAGCTCCTGATAAAAAATTACTTCAACTACAACCATATTTATGCATAAGCAATTTATGATAAATGTGCGTTAAAGTCCATATCTAAGTTATTAGAGCAAGATTGTCATCATGTGAGCATTTAATACTCATTAGGTTCTTGATAAAAATCGCCCATCTTGGCCTAAATTTCATGCGTGAGAGATTAAGGTTTTAGTTTCGTTGAATTCCAGTTTTAAGGTGCAGGAGCAGGTACAGGAGTAATAAATTGTTGCCAAATATGCGTTAATTTGTCACGATTGAAAAAGGCCGCCTTTTTTACATTGTTTGTATTATACTTCATGTATTAAAGATTCATATAGAAGTGTGTTTTGGTATACAACCCTATGGTTTATGGTAGTAGATATGCCTTGATTGAGCACGATATTTCATGATGAAAGGGAGGTCACCTTGCCTTTTATTTCATGCATTAGTGGCTCAGACTTTTATTTCGTGCATTAGTGGCTCAGATTTAAGTTACGGTTTATGGTAGTTGAAGCTTCTTTAGGAGTTCAGCTGTTTATTGTTCGTTTGTGTGTAACTGACTTATTCTAACATAGACACGTTGTGTGGGGGTGAGCTGTCATTTTGTGCTGTTTCCATGCACTGGAATGTTTTTTTTCTGGTTTCGATTTTGGATTTTCCCCTTTTCTTATCATTTGCTTCTGTATTCGTTTGTTGCTGTATTGAATTAAATTCGGACTTGGTAAAGACATTTACTGCAGTGAAAAAAGGGTCATTAGTTTTGCTAATTTCATATTCGTAGAAAATTCACCAAAATATATATTTAGAATTGAATTGCCATATGTATCAACTGTCGGACCTGGTAAAGACATTTTCTGCAGTGAGAAAAGAGTCAATAGTTTTTCTTATGTCAAATTCGTAGTGGATTCACCAAAATATATATTTAGAATTTAACTGCCATATATGTCGAATGCACTGTCTATAAATATCCTGTTTTGAGTAACTTCGGTATTTAGTTATTTGAATAAGGAAGAAAAAAAATAAATGAAACACATATTTTTTCAACACTTGGTACAAACAATAATTATCGATAAAGTACATGATAATATGTTCATGTAAAAATAAATATACATAAATGATACATAATCATTGGAAAACTTAATGTCCTATTACACCATTAAAATATTGGTGCTCAGAGTATGGATGGAACAACAATCAACAACTGACAGTACAAATTTCAAAATTTCCATGAAGAAAAAGAAAAAAATCCGAATCAAGGTTTTTACCCAATTCGTAAGCACAAAAAGGAAATATGATCGAATGATGGGTTCATAGAGTGTAAGGTCCCCGGGGTAAGGTCTATGTTATATTCGTTTTGGTATTAAGTTGCACAGGAGATTATCTACTTGAAAACTACGTTGCAATTTGATTTGCAGGTCAGTGCCAGTGCATTCTTTTGTATTAACTATATATATCAGAAAAAAATATAACATTATTTAAGTACAAATGGTATTATGTTTATCATGAAGATTTTTAAAACTTAACCTTTCTGAGTTATGTTAAAAATCACGATGTTTGGTCTAAACAAGAGTATCATTAATGTTCAAAATATTACTATGAAACGATAAAAAGTTATTTTGGATCTTATTCGGGGTAATTTTCCTATTATCCTTACGAAATTCGTGAAAATATAGAGCTTTTATTACATTAAGTATACGATAAACCACTTTTGATTGCTGAACTTACTCTTATAAAAATAAAAACCGATTAAACAAAAACAAAAACAAAAAGACGATAAAAAAAATCAAAATTGACCCCCCAAAAAACATAAAAACATACAATCAAATATAAAGCAATTAACAAAGAAGTATGTGCAAAACTTGCCTTCCGATTGCTTTTCTCATAGGTCATATAGTAAGAGGTCTACGTAATACTAGGTCAAGATTTGATTTTACAGGCGATTAGCAATTAGAACAGCACGTTGCAGTTTGGTGTGCAGGTAGGTGAAAAACCTTTAAAGATATATACATAATGTATTTAAAAAATTTAAATAAAACACGTAATAAATGTGACTAAAATTTACAGGTAGGTCAACTACAAAGTTTTTCAGATTAATGTTAAATAAAAGTACTTTTATGTTCATTGTTACGCCATAGATATAGCCATATATAATGAAATGAGCATTTTTCTAGACATTTAATATTCGTATTTTCACTCCTAAATTGGAAGTTCCAAAATCAAAGATACCGAATACCGAATTCAAATATCTATTTAAAAAAACAAGAAGCATACATGTTGCAAGGATTATGAAAATTCAGGGTTCCACGCTACCGGGAAAACAGGAGAAAGTCGGGAATATGGAGGTCGGGAGAAAACCTTGAAAATCTTTAAAAAAATGAAAATCCGGGAAAAGGTCTTGAATTTTTTATCCGTCGCGACTGTAAACAAATCATGTCTGGTTTCCCTCGTGTAATGTATTGTTAAACCAGAAACCAGTAGAAAAAAAACTTTATCGAGCTCTTTTTTGCACTTTGGGTAAAGGTATTTTATCTTTCGGTTAGCATATATTAGAAGAACATCCAGGAAATAGTGCTTTGGTATAAAACCACAAATTCAGTCTCTAATGTTAAATTAAACATATTTTGAAACTTTGTAAAAACAAGATGATGTAAACGAAAACATCGACACTACATTCGGAAAGAGGGAGCTTTAACTTCCATACAAGGCAATTCCGATGCAATATTTTTACGCAGATGTGTTTACAATTACGGAATTGCTGTATTTTTAAGTAAAATATGCAATACAGATTTACATTTCAAGTATACTGTTTATTCATAAAACAGGAAATAACGTATACCTCTTTCCGACATTGGGTAATCATTGTTAACGAAAAGATTCCGGTAGATGGTAGATAAAAATTGTTCTTTAAATCATACAATTGATATTGGTCTCAGTCAAAGCAATGCTGCATTCTGCGTCCCCAGGTAATGGATAGGGGAACGCCCAATCTATGCAGATTAATCAGGTCATATAACGGAAAGTCTTAACACAGCTATTGTAGACAAAGAGTGTGTGGAAACGTCAAGCCCTATGAGGTATAGAGACCCTTTCTGTTTCTAGTGCAAGCGCATACTCCCATGTTCCAATGGCAATCAATACTCTCTGCTCTAGTTGTTCATTCTTTCTCTAAATTTTTCACCCTTTACATATACTTATTTGAATTAGTTAATTTGATCCTTTCTATATTTCCCGTTGAAGACCGCCCCTACCCAGTTCTCCTATTTTCCAGTGGCAGTAGGGTAGACTTCATAATACGGACAACCTGACCACGAACCATTGTAGACATCTGTGTGGAGAAACACCACGCCATATGCAGTTCAGAGACCCATTCTATATTCCCCGAATAACAGCATACTCGATAGGGGTCGTATAAATGGCTAAACCTGCCCCTACTGATTTCTCCAATTTTTAAGTGGAAATAAGCACTGGTTGCCTCAGTTATCCTTTCCTCCTTTGTAACTGTCTTCTTTTACTGATGACTTTTTGAATTGATTAACTTGTTCTCGTATGTCTGAGACAATTTTGAAACTTCTGGATAAGTAACGAGTTCTAAAGATTTTTTTAAACAGAGACTTTTTCATTTTAAAATGCACATTGAAAAAAAAATCTTGATTTTCATAAAGCCTTGTTATTTTGAATTTAACAATAAATATTGATCTCATTTGAGATTATAGAGTTTTAACCTAAGCAGTTAAATAGTAGTCTAAGTTTTGAATGACCCAAAAACACACGAGGAAACGAATACGGTAGCAAAATGACAGAAGAGAAATATGAAGCAATACAAATGTTTACAACCTGACAAATATAAAATAAAGACATATGGTCAAATAAACGACGAATTAGCAGTGTGAAGCCTCGTATCATCAAGTTCTCCAGAAGGGTGATCAATCTGCTCTATTCCTAGTAGTTTTATGCTAAAATTGAAATTTGAAGCCTAAAACTTATCGTCCATCCAACATAGTCGCAGTAAGCTCATAAGGGTATCAATTTCAAGTTCAAGAGACCATAACTTGTTAAAGCTGTCACACTTTCCATCCTATTTGTGCATTAGATTTATATATATCCCCTTTGAACAAATTTGCAATATTAAAGCAATTAAATTCAATGAATTGTATGATTTAAAATCCTAATATTTGCAACTTTTGTATTTTTTGTATTTGACAAGTACATAAAAAGCAAGATAAAAGTCAATTTATACGCATATATCGTACAACAGTGCACATAAAAATGAGAAAAAAAATATATAATAAATAAAAAGAAGATAGTGTATTCGTCTAGACAGACCATTTGGCCGTCTTTGGGCGAGGAATTATTATTGTGACGAGTGTCGAATAAGAGTATGTTCTCGTGTAATTCCGCTCTTACACCAAGAACATTCATAGTTGTATTAATATGGCTGCCATCATTTCTTTGTTTTCATTCTTCATGACGGATAATTTTCTGCTATGTTTATACAATCTGCCTCTGTTGTCTGCCCGAACGATCTCGCTACATTCTTTCATCTAAATAGGACTAAGTCGACATTCCACGGTCATTCATTTTCTCTAACTTCTGTTTGGTTTTGCACCATAGTTACCCTAACTCCAGTCTTCGGGTCAAAGAGATTAACAGAATGGTTAAATTTTGCACGTTCCTATGGTAGGCCATTCACTGGTCCGAGTGTACAATGGTTCCTGACAATATCTGTTGTTGTGTCCGCATCAAGTATGTAAAAAAACCTGAATATTTTCTGGCTGGCTTTATTGATGTATATTTGCAAGTCCGGAGACCTACTACCTCCTACGCGAGGAAACAACAGTGTGTGTTGTGCCACTGGTACGGCTTGCATTGGTACATCACTTTCTTTTCCGCCATCTTTGATCTCGAGTAGTTCTTGTCACTCCAGCTAAAATTGGGGGGGGGGGGGTGAAATTTTGACCCGCAAACAATGTTCTCGGGTTGAGGTTCGTGGTGCTTGGGCGATCTTTTGACACGAGAACGTTGTACTCGGATTAAAAACTCTCGCCAAAAGACGCCGCTTATGTGAGGTCTTATCACTATTGGCCATGTGATCTAAACAATAGATGCGATCTGATAAAGAAATTATTACTGTAATAAAATCAATAATGTTTATTACAATAATAATATTTTTTTTCAACAATTGCATATATTGTTGACTATAAAAATGATCTCGTCAATTCGCACTTGGCCGTTAGTGTTTATGAGCAAGCGGAGAGTGAACTTGAGTATGAACATTTATAATTTTTAAAATGTGTTAAACTAAAACGCAATAATTTATTTTTAATTGAACTGGACTGTTTCTTTCGAAATATTGACCTTAGTGCATTGATTTTGACACTGGAAGTGATATAAGTCCGTTGATTTCGTGTTTATTTAATTTACATATTAACTAATTTTTTATTTTTCCCTCGCACAATGGAGTTATGGAGGGGATATGGAGTTTCTTCACTTCGCCCGTTGGTCCGTTTCCTCTGTATTTTCACCTGTGTCATACTGCGCCACGACGTTGAAGACCTTACTACGACCTGCACGAGTTTAAGGTCGTGGAGAGGTCGTGGTACATTCGGCAAAATTTTGACATTTCTACGATGTAATCACGACCAAACTACGATCATACCACGAACTGACTACGAACTCATTACGACTTAGCGGCGACTTCCCTACGACCATTAAGTCCTTACTGCGATCTTTCCACGAATATCCCGACTGCATCACGACTTTACTACGCTACCATCACGACAAAACCACGATCCTATCACGACGTTACTAGATCTTACTACGATTCTACAACGATGTCATTACAATCTTGAACACAGTTGATATAAAAACTATGCAACATACAAGTTATCTATTTGCCTGAAATTTCACTGATTGCGACAACATTATACTGAAATCGTCACAATCTGTGAGAGAGCATGGTAGAGAGAGGCATTTTAAAGGCATTTTACAGTAATAGCCCACAAAGTGAACGCGATTTATAAAATGGAAGTTTTGTTTCCATTGCACGATCCTTACGGTTTTTGTAGATTTATATTGCTTTATTCACATTGATGCGCTGATTGACAAAATGGGAGTGGACTAAAATACTTTTTGCCAATATTTTTTGCATTCGGGCAGTAAAAATATTTGCCTCAAGAGATCAAAGAAAACTCATACAAGTTATTGATAAACTGTATTCTTCTTCGTTTTCTTAATAGTACATGAATTTAATAAATTAAACCTCTTGAAATGCCCTTTTATGTCATATAGGGTTGATGCTATGAATACAAACCAAATTGCATCAAAAAAGCATTAAACTCATGTAGTCCAGAAAGTCCGGTTTTCTTCAACTCTGGAAGATGGTTGCTTGGGCAAGGAAACTATGAGCGATGGTGGCTTGGTCGGTGAGGGTGGTATATTGCATATCACGACCCCTGCAAAAAAGTTCTTGGTTTCGTATCCCAATTTTTACAGTCGATTGATCATACCAATTGTGACAGCTTTAAATATGCTGCAATGTTTTGCAAGTGGATATTTTATTCTCATTATGATACGATAGTTTCATGATCGCGGTAAAGTCGTGATAGAGTCGGCATGCCTTGGCACTTAGGTCTAATATATCGCAGTCCAATCGTGATGTGATCGTGGCAGGAACGCGGAACAGTCGTAGTAGAATCGGAACGGTCGTAATGAAATCGAAGTAGCATCGTACTGTGATCGGAGCTCAGTCTTCTTAATAGGAACCCAAAGATCCCACTTCGATGCTTCTATGATCATGAAGACCTTAACACGACCTTTTCACGACCTTACCACGACTCTACTTCGAACTTTCTCCGACCAAATTTGACCACGACTGCACTACGATTTTTTTAGCATGTTCAAAGTTGTTCCATGACAATCACGACCATGAAGACCTCTCTACGATCATACTACGACCTTCCTGCGGCGGTCCCAATTGCACCACGATCCCAATTTTCCCAGTCGTAGTGCGATCGTGGCTAGTATGATGGGGGTATTACAGGTTAAGGTAAATGTTTATGAGATTTAATTCATTTTCGATAGTGCTGGACGTTGTACAAGAATTAGGTCTACCATATGCCTTAATTAAGTACCATATGTCATGATAAAAACGAGGACACTTTGACTTTTATTTGATGCATTAGTGACTCGGACTTCTGTATCATGCATTAGTGGCACAGATTAAAGTTTGTTGTTTTTTTTGACACTATGGTTTATGGTAGTAGAAGTTTCTTCAGGAGTTCATCTGACTATCGTCCATTTGTGTATAACTGACTTATTCTAACAAAGACATGTTGTGGAGGATAGCTGTCGTTTTCTGCTGTTTCCCCATCCATCGGAAATTTTTTTTTTAATCTTCCCTTTTTCTTATCATTTGCTTCTGTATTCGTTTGTTGCTGTATTTAATTAAACTTTCGGACTTCATGGACTTGGTAAACACATTTACTGCAGTGAAAAAAGGTTCATTAGTTTTGCTAATTTCATATTCGTAGAGAATTCACCAAAATATATTTATTTAGAATTAAATTGCCATATATGTCAGACTTTCTATAAATATTGTGTTTTGGGAAAGGAAGAAAATAATTAATGAAACACATTTTTTCAACACTTGGTATAAACAATATTTACCGATAAAGTACTTACTTACGAAAATGAATGTATAAAGATAATACAAAATCAATGGATTTACACCATTAAAATATGGATGAAACAACAATCAACCACTAACAACACTGAGCCTTTGTAAAAAAACCTGTATCCTGTAAAATTTCAAAGTCTGCCATGAAGAAAAGGGAAAAAAAATCCGAATTCAAGATTTTTCGTAAGCACAGATTGAAATATGATAAAAACTTGCCTCCCGATGGCTTTTCCGATTAGGGGTCATAGAATGAAAGGTCTATGTTACATTCGTTTTAGTATTAAGGTAATTTGAGCCTAATAAAAATATGAGACAGAATTTTTTTTATTTCAAGATATTTTGTAGGTCTTAGCCCATGTGTTCAAAAAATAAATTAAAAATGATATGTCACCGTTCATCTTCCTCTTTTATCAGGCTTTTAAAATCAGTATTTTTCAGTGATATTTACAAAGAATATATAGGGATCTGTGAGAACTTGCTTATTATTTAGCTTTCATATGAAATAAGTATCAGATAGATTTTTATTTTTTTTTATTTCAGAGATATACACTTTAGCTATATGTTGAGCTTAGAAAATACATATGTCACCGTTTGATTAAGAGAGATATATAAAGTTAACGAACTCGACAATATTTACGGGTAAAGGGAGTTAATTCGCGGGAAAGTGTATGATAGAAAAAAGAAGGGAACGGGGAATAGAGACAACGACCCAAAGGGGAGTAATAACAACTCAAAGCAACCATAAGATCTTCAATGAACGATGAGAAAACCCCACACCCAACTGCAGGCCAGAGTCGGCCCCTGAATTAATAGATATCAAGTTCAGCGAAATAAACATCAATCCTAGACTCCTGTAGACATAAAGTAAACTAACTACAAAAAAGACAAGACACACAAAGTCTTAATAAATTTCTTGACTTAGAACAGGCGCAAACCTGCTGCGGCGGGGTTAAACTAGTTTTATTGGGCCCAAACCTTCCCCCTATAACCAATGTGATAAATCAAAAAACTATCGTAACAACAGTAAAATTCAGTTGCCAACAGGACTGAGTCAATTGTGAAAAATGAAACTGAAAGAACTAAACATGAAATCACAAGAGACTACTAGCAGTTAACTGACATGCCAGCTCAAGACCCATTACCATCTGACAAAGTAAGTTATGTACCCTCAGTATACAGCTTCCANCAAGATCCCTTCCTGTGAGGAGTTTAGCATAATGATTTCATGCATATACCGGAATACATAACCCGTGTCCATGCAATACAGATTTTAGAAATTTAGAATGTGTTTAGTAAAAATGCAGAGACCCTATCAAAAAATCAATGTCAATACCAAAGAAGGCCATACATAATGACTTGACGACAATATTGTAATTATAACCCTTATGAATTAGACGATTTAAAGGTTTTATAAGTTTTATAAGGCGAGTTTAAGTATTTTTATACCCCACGCAACGAAGTTGTGGAGGGTATAATGTTTTTGACCCGTCCGTCCGTCTGTCTGTCTGTCCGTCAGTCCGTCCGTCAGTCCTGTTCTTGTCACTGCAACTCCTCTGTAACCGCGTAAAGGATTGCTTTCATATTTGGTAGGATTGTTAATCATGATGTGTAGATGTGCATACTATACCGCCATATTGATTGGATAATTTTTGTTGGAGTTATGGGACTTAGACTATTTTCAGTTAAAATGCCAAAGTATCATCTTGTCACTGCAACTCCCCTGAAACTGCAATAGATTGCTTTCATATTTTGAAGATTGTTGGTCATGATGTATAGATGTGCATACTTTACTGCCTTATTGATCGGATTTTTTTTATGGGAGTTATTGGACTTAGACTATTTTCAGCTAAAACAGCAAGTATCATCTTGTCACTGCAACTCCTCTGAAACCGCTTAATGGATGGCTTTCATATTTGGTAGGATTGTTGGTCATGATGTGTAGATGTGCATACTATACTGCCTTATTGATCGGATTATTTTTACGGGAGTTATTGGACTTAGACTATTTTCATCTAAAACACCAAAGTATCATGTTGTAACTGCAACTCCACTGAAACTGCTTAATGGATTGCTTTATACCTACCAAGTAACCCGCCTGACCCGCATTTGCTAGGTCACAACCGCATAAACGTGCCTTCACCCACCGGTAAGCATGACCTGCCGCGGGTTATCGTTTTCACCCACAAAATTGATCAGGTGAAATTGTCATGCATGTCTGTTTATTGATTTGTATCGATCAACTCAAGTAGCATTCTGACAGGTAAACAAATTAATTAAACTGTGTGATTAGGGCAATAATTAGGACAGATGTTGTTTATATAGTAATCAGTAAGCACTGGCAATGATTACAAAGGAATCTACACAATCTTTTCTGATACGAAAATGTTTATAGATATTGCTAATAACCTCCCTTGAATAATTTTCCATTTTATAAGAAATGGCCCTAAGATTTTGATTTTGACACTAATTAATACCCCAAATTATTGAAATATCTTAAAAAACATTTTAGTTTTTGTCTTAAATAGTATCTTGGATATTTTCTCCACAGATTTTATTTTGATGAAGTTAAAAATAAATGATTATAGCTGTTAAATCAATTTCTTATGAAATTACATATTGCCTTTGCAACAGTTACATTCACTTGTGAATAAATTTAGATGAAACAAACTTGGTTTAGAGAAGTATTGTTCAGTTTGTCAGACATGGCTACAGACATGGCAAAACAACACAAGTCTCAGTTACTGTACAAAAGAGAAATAGTACCAATGGACAAAATCGATTGCAATGCATATGTTTGGTATTTTTTTTTTCATTGTAACTTTGAATATATGCCATCATGCACTATGACCCAACATCGAAAGACTTCCGGTTTTGGATCTGAGCAAGGAAGACGTGTCTTGATTGCTAAGTATAATCAAAATCTATTCGTCTTAAATTCAGCCATCCGCCAATGGTGGCTTGTCTGTATAAACTTTTTAATTGCTGTGAGAAGACTTTTGAGATATATTAATTGAATTCTGTTATCTTGTTGACCTTCCCCTTACACCATGAGTGGTGGAAGGGGGCAGCGCTTCATGAAAGAGCTGACGCTTACATGTGATGTAAAAGACAATCGATCAGTCTCTGCTTTTAAAATCATTGAAGAAGTCGAAAAAATATGTGGAAGGGGCAATGTTCTTGCTGTTGTCCCGAGAAGCGGTAATCTGTATGAAATTACTGTACATGATAAACATGGCGCTGATGACTTAGTGAATGAAGGTTTTGAAATTTCAGGAATTAAATATAACTGCAACGCTGTATTTTCCGATCAGAAAGTTGTTAGTTTTATGCACTTACCCGCCTTCATTGAAGACGAGGACATTCGAGTTAAACTTGAGAATCTCGGTTGTGAACTTAAGTCTGAAATTAAACGTCGAAACTATAAAGGTACAAATACAGCAGATGGTACAAGATATGTGATTGTGAAATTTCCGAAGTCGTTGAGCAGTTTGCCGTATACTATGAAGTTTTCCATAGGTCAGGACAAATTCGAATATGTGAGGGTAAAACATGATCAC
>MJUU01043277.1:144148-166610 GCA_002080025.1 Modiolus philippinarum
TGTTATTTTCCAAATTCAAGTAATGACAGATACATGTTTTGTAGGAAACTTGTTAACTTTATGCCACAGTCCGACAATATTATCTGTCTTGGAGATTTTAACACGTCATTATCGCCTTTAGACCGAAATGGAAATCATTATATAGACAAAGGATTGACAGAACTAAATAATCTGTTAGATAAGTTTAATTTGTACGATGTATGGCGAGCGCGAAATCAGACAGTGCGTGTTTTTTCGTGGCGTCGACTAGTAGAAAATCGTTTGCAACAAAGCAGAATAGATTTTACTTTTATTTCGAAAACAATTTCACCCTTTTTTAAGAACATATTTTATAAACACAGTGCCTTTAGTGATCATTCTTTTATAATATCAAGTTTTGATTTCATGCAAACCGAAAGGGGTCCGGGATAATGGATATTCAGTAATCAATTATTGAATGATGAATTCTATGTTGATAAAATAACAGATATAATCGAAAAAGAAAAAACATGTCCATTATTTCAAACAGAGGTTATCGTATGGCTAGATAATTTAAAATACAAGATTAAAAAATTCACACAGGTTTACTGTAAAGATAAAAATAAAAATGAAAAGGCAGAATATTTCAAATTACAAAATGAATTTAATAAGATTTCAAATGACGCCCTGAATAATTTAGCTTTTGATGCAAACAAATTCGAAGAAATCAAGCTTAAGTTACAAAAATATGAAGAAAAAATATGTAAAGGGGCAATTTTAAGATCGAAGGCCAAATGGGCTATTGATGGTGACAAAAACTCAAATTTCTTTTTAAACTTGGAGAAGAGTAGACAAGAAAATAATTGTATCAAAGAATTAAAACTGAAATGTGGAAATGTCACAAGCGAAACCGATTTAATTCTAAATGAAATTGGAAATTTTTATGGTGAATTATATTCTTGTACTAAAGCTGAACCAGATAAAATAAATGAATTATTAGAATATATTACAATTAAAATATCAAAAGATGATAAAGACATGCTAGATGCGGATATTTCAATGGAAGAAATTGCAAAAGCTTTAACGGGAATGGCGAAAAATAAAAGTCCGGGTGGTGATGGAATTACAGTTTTATTTTATTGTAAATTTTTTCACATCTTTGGGGAAATTTTTTTAAAACTTTTCAATGAAATTAAAGAAAAACAAATTATGTCAAAAAGCATGCGACATGGTGTTATTACATTGATATATAAAAACAGAGGAGATAAAAATGACCTTAAAAATTTTCGCCCCATAAGTTTACTTGCAGTTGATTATAAAATACTTGCTAGAATAATGGCAAACAGACTGAAATATGTGTTACCAAAAATTATAAATGTAAATCAAACTTGTTGTATTATTGGTCGAGATATTGCGGATACAACTGCCAGTGTTCGTGATATAATTGAAAATTATAGAGAGAGATGACTTAGAGGGATATCTTCTAAAAGTTGACCAAGAAAAGGCCTTTGACAGAGTAGATCACCAATATTTATTTTCTGTTTTAGAAACTTTCGGTTTTGGACAAAATTTTATAAGTTGGATTAAAATAATGTATAGTGAAATTTACAGTACAATCAAATGTAATGGCTTTTTGACAAAGTACGTGCCAATTAAAAATTCTGTAAAACAAGGGTGTCCCGTGTCTGCTCTTTTGTATGTTCTGGCAGTCGAACCACTGGCACAAGCTGTATTGAAAAATTCAGAAATAAAAGGTATAAAAATTCTCAATTCGAAAAAAAACCTAAATTTTTTGCTCATGCAGATGACACCAGTTTAATATTATCGGATAAAAAATCAATTTCTGAGAGTTTTAAAATTTTTGATCTTTACAGTAGAGCTTCTGGTGCAAAAATTAATAGAGAAAAATCTGAAATTATGTGTTTGGGGAACGGAAAATTTAATAAAACAGAGCTTGCCTCCTACAATATACGAGATATGTGAGAAAGCTACTAAACTTTTAGGTATATATTTGGGGACAGACAAAGCGTTATGCGATTCTTTAAATTGGGGAGAAAAATTGAAAAAAATTAAAACGATTTTGTATCTATGGAGTAGGCGCGATCTAACATTACCGGGAAGAGCGACAGTTCTATCATCTTTGATTATGTCACGATTATATTATACCCTTACTGTTTGTTCATTGCCTGAAAAATTTAAATCAGACTGGAAAACTATTGTTTTAAATTTTTTATGGAAAGGTGGTGCACATCTTGTAAAATATACAACAATTGTTGGGAAAACTTGTGAAGGTGGATTAAATTTACCGGATATTTTTTTTAAAAATGTAAGCATTTAGATTAAAATTCCTACGGAAATTTCTAGATCCAAATTTTCATTCAGTATGGAATAACTAAATACCGAAGTCACTGTGAATTTACTTCCTGCATATGCGCATTTCGACAACTTATGTCTCATCAGTGCAGATAAAATCTAAACGTTTGGAAGACCATAAACTCAAAGATGTTTAATAACTGATAGAGAACAAATAACCAAAGTGATATGGAAGGATGCCTTAAATTATTTTATTGGTAAAATCGACAAAATGAATTTAGCGTTCAATGTTATTCACGTGAAATTAAATTCAAGGCAACTAAATAACTTACCAGTTTTTTACAAAGAAATGTTAATTGCATATTATGCAATAACATCGAAAATTGAGTTTAATTTAGAAACTGAACATGTGTACGAAATTCCACTATTTTGTAATCCATTGATAACACACGGAGATAAACAATTTTTTTATCCTTATTTCATTGAAGCAGGTATTACACAAATAAAACATTTATGCTATGAGGTTATTCCCGTTTTTTTTACCTCCAAACGCAATATCGGAAATAATACACGAAAAATTTCCCGAAATAAATAATTCGAAAATCCATTCTGCATATCAAAAGCTGCTCGATGCATTGCCACAAGAGTGGTTGTCAGCATTACGTAATTCGAACACACCGTCTCACTCGCCTAGAATTCCGGATGTTTTTATAAACGAATCGATGAGAGTAATCGATTTCCAGAAATGTACGACAAAAATATTTTACCGTCTTCTATTGTCAGATTTTTTTGAACGACCGACGTCAGAAAATCATTGGATTTTAGTATATCCGAATATAAATTTTGATCGTGTATACAAATCCGTACATCTTCCGATATTTCCGCCTGATATTCACTGTTTAAGTTACCGGATTTCGATGAACGCGATATTTACTTATGAAAAACTGTTTAAAATCCATAAAACAGACACGGATCAATGCCCTATGTGTAATCACACTATCGAAACACTCGAGCACGCCTTTTCAAAATGCGTCAAAATACAGAATTTAAAGGTACGCCTGTCTGAGATGTTACATAACTGTCTGTTCAGTTAAAACAAACCTAGTTATACCTGAGTACACCCAACTTATATTGTTAGGTTGGCCGTTTACAAAAGAAAATAAACAATGTAAATCGAATTTCTTTTGGATAAATTATCTTTTGGGTGTGGCAAGGCTTTCAATATATAAAAGAAGACAGATAAAAATATACAAAAATAGAAATTTAGATCCACTTCAACTCTTTTTGTATACATTGCGGAAATACACAGAATATTCATTTATTTATTACAAACAAATAAACAATTTTAAACTTTTTAACAAATATTTTATTGAGAATAATTCAATGTTACAANTGCATGAACACAATTTAAAATTCTTCTTATAAATTATACGCTGATATCAATTGTGGGTTTGAACGACATTATTGTCTTCCTACAGCTAACAAAATATTGGTTTTTTTTTTATATATTATATATTGTTGTGTAATTGTGTCTTTCTTATACTTTTATTTTAAATAATGAATAAAATTTTATCAAAATGAAAAAAAACTTGGTTTAGAGAAGTATTGTTCAGTTTGTCAGACATGGCTACAGACATGGCTAAACAACACAAGTCTCAGTTACTGTACAAAAAAGAAATAGTACCAATTGACAAAATCGATTGCAATGCATATGTTTGGTATTTTTTTTCATTGTACTTTGAATATATGCCATCAAGCACTATGACCCAACATCGAAATGCACAATGATGGGTCATGACCCACCAAAGTACTTTTGGAGGTTGACAGGTATGATTGCTTTCATATTTGGTAGGATTGTTGGTCATGATGTGTAGACGTGCATACTATACTGCCTTATTGATAGGTGCTTTTTGACTTCAATAATGCAGGATTTTCTGATATGTAGGGGCGTGGGGTATGTGAGCTTGCTCACTAAGGTTCTTTAATTTACTTTTATGCAAAACATTGCCGTAAAATAAGGGATGTGAAATACCAACCTTGATTAGATGTTTACAGGTTGCAATAAAAGCCCTGTCCTTGATAAACTGGAGTTTTCTATGTATCGTGTGCGTTTTTGTCACATGTACATTCACTCCATATCCTTTCATTTTTCCTATTTACAGGTTGCATTGTATTTATGAAGTAAGTCTTTAGATCGATGATAAAATTTAGTAAAGGTTTTAACTAGTATATGATAACGTAAACCCTGATGTAATAGTTTTTCAGTTATGAAAAGATTCCTTTCATTAAAATCGCAAACGTTATTACATACTCGAGCAAATCGAACAAGTTGAAATAGGTAAACACCATATGATGGTGCTAATGGAACATCGCCGATACTCTATTATTACGTCACACTGGAAAGGCCTAAATAAGGATTATTCCGGCTTGAAAATCAAGTCCATTCCGCTTCGGACTCGTGTTTCGCAAATGCGCCAATCGAATGCGCCGTGTATTAGTGTCGATCTACCTTAAGTATCACAGGTGATTATCTACTTAAAATCTACGTTGCAATTTGATTTGCAGGTCAGTGTATTTTTTTAAACTTTGTAAATCAGAAAAAAATAGAATACTATTAAAGAACAAGTACTGTTACCCTTATAGGAAGATTTTCTAAAACTATACCTTTCTGAATAAGGTTAAAAATCACGAAATTGAAAAAAACAAAATTGGTCTGAACAAAAGTATCATTAATGTACAAAATATTACAATTAAATGATAATAGTTATTTGAAACCTCGTTCGGTAATTTTCTTATTACCCTCATGCAATTAGTGAAAAGTTAGAGCACTAGTTGAAACAAAAAATAAAAAATATTATTTATTTTGAAAATGGCTTGTTGAACCCAATGTAACTTCAAAAATTCAAATATAAAGCAATTATCGAAAAAAGGTAAATGCAAAACTTGCCTTGCGATTGCTTTTCTCAGAGGTTATAGTGTATAGGTAGTCAATGAAGGGATATTGATAAATGCATTACTGAATACTTGGTCAAGATTTAATTTCACAGACGTTTAGCAACTGGAACAGCACGTTGCAGTTTGGTGTACAGACAGTTAAATAACTTTTAAAGATATATTTGTCATAAGATTTAAAGAAACACATAATAAATGTGTCAAAAATTTACAGGTGAACTACAAAAGTTTTTCAGATTAATTCATTTTTTAATAATAGTACTTTACTTTTCATTGTGAAAATTAGCATTTTTTCAGATGTTTTATATTTTCACTCCAAAATTATTGGATGTTCCTAAATCAAAGAAACATAATTCCGAATTAAAAATATTTATTTTCTAAAACAAGAAGCATACATGTTGCAACGATTATTAAAAAGACACATGAAATATTGAAAATAATATATTGACATTCATGAGCGAAAATATCGCTTTATTGTTTCCAGTACATGTCGGAGTGCATTGGGACTTAAATCCATTGTATATGCACAACTTTTTACACAAGTTACTTTTAAAGTGCAGATCGAGACCAAAGTATCCGTCCAAACGGCTTTGTAGAAAGGTGAGGTGTTAATGAAGTTGTCATTGTCTTGTAAATATAAATTGCAATATATTATGTGCTATATTGTATTGTTTCCCTGATGACAACAGATCTTTCCCTTTACAGCTGAAGTGTGTTTTTCATCTACCGGATTTGACTTTACTACCGAAGTTGACATGTTCAACACAATGGGTGTCTTATAAGAAGCAGGAGATGCTTCCGTTTTCATGAAAATATATCCATCTTGAAATAAAGGGTGTGAGGCACTACCCCATGGGACTTCTTGTATATGTCAATCAATATGAAAAAGAAAGCAAATGAGGTAAATGTCAAGGAGACAACATCCCATATCCAGGTTAAAACGACCAAAAACAAAACATCTAGGGGTCACCGTATGGTCTTCAACACAGTGAGGAACCTCACACCATATAGTAAGCCCTAAGTGGCCCCAAAAAGGTAAAAAAGTGAATAAATCAATGGAAACAAACCACATCCAATCAAGTCCTATTGTCATGAATAATCAAAGTATATATGGTCTAGGGGTTGGGATCTCAACTGTTTTCATGATAATATATCATTCTTAAATGGTGGGGCAGGGCAGGGCAGGGCACCATCCCAGAGAATTACTCATATGTATGATCAATTTATCTGATCATGAGTAATAATGATATTAATGGTGTAGGGGAAGTATATAAAGGAATATCAATGTTTTGACTAAATTTACTAATTTTGGAAAAATTCAAAGTTTTATAACTCTGGAATGGAAAAAAAACCTGGATGAAAAAAACAAAAACAGAAGAGAGTTGTCTTCTGTGCTACTCAACAATCCTACAAAGTTTCAAGAAAAATTATCAAAGCGTCCTCAAATTATCGCACAATTTGGAATAGAAAAAGCCATTGCATGCATGTATCACTTCAAATTTCAAAACTGCCATTTAGAAAAAGAAAAATAGTCAAAAGTCCGAATTCAAGGTTTTTAGACAATTCCTTATCACAAAAAGAAAATATGATCAAATACAAATTTGCCACCCGATACATGGCTTTTCCGAGTAGGGGTCATAGAATGTAAGGTCTATGTTATATTCGTGTCAGTATAAAGTTTCAGAGGTGATTATCTACTTGAAAACTACGTTGCAATTTGATTTGCAGGTCAGTGCATTTCTTTGTGTTAACTATTTATATCAGAAACAAGTACTATCTTTAAAAAAAAAGATAGTCGACGCAGTAAAATAGGCGTGTTTTCTTTGTACTTCACAACAACACTGTGCAAAACATTGTATGAAGCGATGCAACAATCATAACGTACATGTAATTTTGATTGAATCTGACATATTGTATTGTGACAATTGATTTTATATTACTCCTTTAAAAAACGTTAACAGTACAGTGCATTTTCGACTCTGATATTTCCTATCATAACCTTACAATTAGAGACCCGGCGTACTCGTCTGTATGTGCGTATGACGACGGACGCCATTCTATTGTCGTAACTTTTAAAAAACTCAATTTTCACAATCTCATTTCGCAGGCATCCCTTTTCAAAAATATTAATTTAGCAGGTAGATAATATTTATATCTTGTTTTCTTAAAAGGACATTATGTATTCTCTTTCTTAACTCCCCATTTTCATTTTAAATCATATGACGACTGTCCAAATTCGTTCTGCGTAAAGCATGTATATGCACTCCCTTTCTAATCTCTCTCCTAAATATATGCTTCAGACTTTTGATTGATAAACTTAGTATTTGGTACATGTATGTATTAAGATTACACTGGAAGGTTTCAGTTCAATCGCCAGGCGCATTTCCTTTGTTTTACCTTTGTCACACAAAATAATAGAACAAACCTGCAAATGACACTTAAATTCCCCCAAAACAGACGAAATGTCGTAGAATAAATTGCAAATTAGTAATTATTTCTTAGATATAAATGAAACCCAAAATATTTTGAAAGTGGGTACCTAAGATAATCTAGTAGCAATATGTATACATGGTAAAATACAAAAAAAAACATAATATAAAAGCAAATAAAAATCTTACAAATGAATAGACCCCGATTTGACCTGTTGAAAATAAAAAGTATTTAGTTTGAAAGCGAAATTCTCTCAAAAATACACAAATGCTTTCGATTAAAATTAGAATATTTATTTACGACCTGCACATCCGCGTTATGAATTTTTTATTTTATCGGAACATTTAGGGACCGACCATTTAACTTGAAGGGGGGTTATGGTTTTTTTTATGGACAGAAATTTTTTTTTCGCACTTCGCGCGAAACAATTTATTTGTTTTTTTCACGTGTATCAACAAAATATTTTTTTTTCAAAATTAACATTATTGTTTTGGGCAGAAAGCCTCCGTCAGAATTTTTTTTTCATCATTTTGGCAGCCAAAATATTTTTTTCACATAAAATCGGCTCCAGATTATTTTTTTCAGAAAAAAACCATAGCCCCCCACCCCTTTCAAGTTAAATGGTCGTTCCCTTATTACTTGATAACTAACAATTTAAATAATTGAGGTATTTTAACAATTTTGTCAGTAATTGTGCTTTGTGTTTCGAATTTTCTAAGAATTTTAAAAGCGTAATTATTTCGCGGCTCTTTTGATAATCTATTTATAGTTACCTGACCAAAACATTATGTGTACATTTTTGTGTATCACGATCGAGCCTTCTATTAACGAGTCATTCATCACACACATTTTATTTTTTTCAATATAGTTTTACAGTATTCATATTCTTAATTATTCCCGGTTTCCATGGAAATCGGGTACTAGAATGGTTTGCTGCAAGCATGTCTGCAGAAACGAAAACAAAGCTTGCTCATTGGTCAGAAGTTACTGCGTAATACTGGTGCTAAATGATGTGCGTCGTCCCCGTAATCCCGCTGATTTGCACATCGATATAAGCCATTCGAGTAGACATGGGAAAAACTTGAATTTAACTATGAACCGATTGCCTCATATATTTTTACATTGTCATTGTCTTCAATGTAATCAGTTTGCGAAATACAACCGTGGACAAGTAAGAGACGACAAATATTCAAACTAGCTACATTGGAGTCAACTGATATAGGGAAAGGCAATCGTTTCTTTATTCCGGGTTGCCATGGTAGCTTTAGGAATCCGTCAAACTGTATTTTAAAAAGGTCGGAATCTGATCCGATCAGCAGAATTTTTCTGGTATTATTATCTATCCTGAGGGCTTCCGGATATGGGAAATGTGCATAATTATATATCTAGGGCCCGAACACTAATGAAACTGTTTTGACGCAGCTTTAAACCAAAGATTGTTTGAATATTTCATAAAATATCGTGTAACAGGTTGAAATTTAATATTTTGATATAAAGCATCTTTTACAATTTATAAATGTATCCATACACACGGGTATGGATTCGTTGCTCCTAGGGATGCCAGTATGATTTGTAAAACTAATTGTTTGTATATATATTTGTCAATGTAGACAATACAGTACAATGAGGTGAGCTTAGCAGGGTGTAGTACATTTTATCCCAGATTAAACAATCATTCCAATTATTTAATTCTTTGTTACATATATATATATGCCCAATAAATGTATTGATGGCTATAAACCGGGAAGCTTTTTAAAAAAGCTTAACTTGTATTTATAGTAGGTTCGTACATGAAAGGTAAATGTGGAAAACATCATTTCAGTTTAGTCGATTGACCCACATTACCTGACAATCGGTGGGAAACTGATGAATGTAGTTTGATAGCATGCTCTTTTATCGATACACGAAAGTACACTTTATTTATTATGTTGTTATTATTCCTCGTACATCGCACATTTACAAAATTATTTCCCGACCGTCGAAGAATTAATGCAACTTTTTATTCGTACGACATCACCCCTTTTAGGAACCTCAATTTGTTGTACCGGAAGACATTTTTATCCAATCAGAGTGAAGATATTTGGTCATAGGACTCTGCTAGCAAGGTTTCAGCATCATAAAGTTCAAATGTTAAAAAGCGAGCATAGTACCGACTGCGTCGGAAAAATAGAACACTATTTAAGTACAAGTAGTCTTATGTTTATTATGAACATTTTCTGAAACTTTACCTTTCTGAATAATGCTAAAAATTACGAGTTTAAAATTACATGCCTGGTCTAAACAAAGATATCATTTACAATTGAATGATAATAATGATTTACGATCTCGTTCGGTAATTCTCTTATTACTCTCATGCAATTAGGAAAAAGTTATTACTCTCATGCAATTAGGGAAAAGTTATTACTCTCATGCAATTAGGGAAAAGGAAGAGCACTAGTTGAAACAAAGAATAAAAATATATAATTTTTGATTTTGAAAATGGCATGTTGAAACTGCTATTAGTTAAAAAAAAGTAAATGCAAAACTTGCCTTCCGATTGATTTTCTCAGAGGTTATAGGATATAAGTAATAAATGAAGGGATATGGAGTAAATGCACAATTAATACTAGGTCAAAATTAAATTTTACAGGCGATTAGCAACTGGAACAGCACGTTGCAGTTTGATACTCGTAATTCCACTCCTAAATATAGAATGTTCCTAAATCAAAGACACAAAATTTGCTTAAACAAGAAGCATACATTTTGCAGTGATTATTAAAAAGACACTTGGAATACTGAATAATATATTGACTTTCAAGAGCGAAGATATCGCTTAATTGTTTCCTCTGCATATCAGAGTGCATTGGGACTAAAATGCATTGTATATGCACAACTTTTTACACAGGTAGCCTTTTAAGTGCAGAGACAAATGTATTCGTCCGGACGTTGAATAAATGGACTTTTATGAAAGGTCTTTCATTAATTTATGATTATGAATTGCATTATGTAATGTACAACATGTGCAGTGGTGGATCCAGACTTTCTGCTAAGGGGGAACCAATAATTTTTCGTTAAGGGGGTCCTGGAATCCAATTTTCCGAAAAAAAATGTTTTCCAAGCTAAGGGGGCCCGGGCCACCCTGCCCGCCACTGAATCCGCCAACAACGTGCTATATTGTATTTCCTGGTTTGATTATAACCTTGAATCGAGTAGTTTCTTTTAACGTTTTTGTTTTATACTTCAAACGCTTAAAATTTTGAAAGACCCTTATTTATTGTAGACAATAATGTTATGTGCATCATCTACCAACCCAAAATAAAAAATTATCACAGTCACCATCGGATACAGCGTTCCAAGTAATGTTTGCCGACATTCTTCGTTACATTAAAAAACGAATTTTTAAGCATACGACAAGTCTACCTCTTGTACTTCGTATTAAACAATGCATTCGACTTTAAATGCACGCAAACTTGATAATAGCATATTGTGCATAAGATATGTGAAATACACAAGTTAAGAGTGGCAACTAGGTTTGTAGTTATATTGTCTGTGTTTTATTTCACAGAAAATATCTCTGCGTTGCCACTCGAAAACAAACATTTGAAAAACCAAAACAATCAAAACATGAAACAACTGGGTAAAGCCAAAATCAGCTTCAGACAGATAAAGAGTTTAGCAAGAGGTTAACATCTAACAAAAAAAAAAAATCAAAACTAAGTAACTGAAGATATTGCACATTTAATTTTCAAATGATCGGGTCTCTGATCAGAACTACAGTACTGGAAAAATGAACTGTTAATAATAAGAATATATCACAAGCAAACCAGTAAGCGCTTGACTAAGTGATAATTAAACAAATAAATTCCAAAATTGAACAAACACGATTCCTTGTATGTCATTTCAGGTACAAACCATATGATTGGCTAACTTTGTGTTACAATTTCTGTGATAATTCCAGAGTAATAACGGGAATCATTTTGATTGCATGAGATCGTATCATGAAAATAGGATCATCAGTGTGTCAAGGTCAAATTCTGAGCAGACTCGTCAAAAAATAAAATTAGAATTTGTTTCTCCATCTAGGTCAATCGGACATTCTATAAATATCCTGTTTTGAATTGAAAATTCGATACCTGGTACGAACAATTAATATCGATAAAGTATAAAATAATTATTCAAAATAATTGGAAAACTGAATGCATTTTAACACTGTTCATCATTTATGAACTACTAAAAAAAACGTAAAACCGTATCTATTCGAATTTTCAATCTGACTTTTCAAAAAAGTAAAAAGGCAATAATCCATATCAGAAATTCAAGGTAAGCAAAATAAATTAATAAATAAATATAATTAAACTTGCCTGTCAATTGCATTTCCTTGAGGTCACAGAATGTACTCGTTTTTGGATTAGGTTTCACATATTATAATCTACTTCAAAACTGTGTTGCAATTGTATGTGTAGATGAGTGCACTCTGTGTTTATACTATGTATCTCACTACATGTGCTGAATGTTTACGAAGCCATATGGATCAAAATTGCATTCTTCTAAGAAAACTGTGTCTCAAAAATATTGTGTAACAACTATATATATATATATATATATATATATATATATATATCCTACTGGGAATAATCTTGTGTGAATCAGAAAAAGACTAAAAATCATGAGTTTGAAACTATAGATTCGGTATGAACAATAATATAAGTAAACAAAATGTTGCAATAACATGTAAATTGTAATAAAATGCAATTGGTGAAAAGCGAGAGCAATACAACAGATTCTTATGGAACGCCATAGCTGTCATATATGTTCATATAATTTATTTTGTTATGTCTACTTTATATTTCATTATGTTAGTTTATTATGTTGTTATGTTGATTTATCATTTTGTTGTGTTAAATTGTCTTCTTGTTGTGTTAAATTGTCATCTTGTTATGTTAACTTATAATTTTGTTGTGGTAAATCGCCGTTTTGTTTTGATATTTTATTATTTTGTTATGTTAAATTTTCATCTTGTTATGCTAAATTGTAATTTTGTTGTGTTAGCTTGTCATTTTGTTGTGTCAAAAATGCTTTTGGTTGTGTTGATTCATCATTTTGTTCATATCATAATTCTTGTTTTGTCAACTTAATATTCCATTATGTTAGTTTATTATTTTATTATCTTGGGTCACCATTTTGTTGAGTAAAATTGTCATTTTGTTTTGTGAACTTATTATTTTGTGTTAAATTGCCATTTTATTGTGCCAAATAACTTTTCGTCATGTTGATTCATCATTTTGTTTTGTTACATTTTGATTTTGTCATGTTAAGAAGCAATTTTGTTATCTTAAATTGTCTTTTGTTGTGTAAAGAAGCTTCTTATNATATGGTGACCCCTAGATGTTTTGTTTTGTGTCGTTTTAACCTGGATATGGGTGTTGTCTCCTTGACATTTACCCCATTTCCTTTCTTTTTCATTTTTGTTTTGTTGATTCATCAACTTGTTTTGTTACATATACATTTTGTTACGTTGAGTATTCATTATGTTGAGTCATTTTGTTACGTTGAGCATTCATTATGTTGAGTGGGGTGTGACAGCCGGATCTACGAGCAGATTCATCAACGAGCAGACTCATCCACGCTCAGAACGAAACTCCAATCAAGGGATGATCGTTCGGGTTATCGAAATTAAATTCATAGGTTTTTTGTTATGTTAGGTCACCAAACGAACAAGAAAAAAAAACAATTTGATAACGTCAAAAATAACCAAAAAAACTTATCCATTGGAAATTTGGATTAAAATTTCCCCTGAGACTTTTTTGAAACTGTTTTTTTTCCTAATGAAATCAATCAATAATTTGATGTCGACATGACATCAAACTGGTTTCCTTTTACTATTATAAAAATAGAATAACAAAGAGACTGATGCCCCTCTCTTGCTTAATCTTTGCTTAGTCTTCTCCAGCTCTCATCCATGGACTAAATCAGATATGGAAGTGACATTTTCAACAATTTACAATGAATTCCGATACCGGTACAAAAGACTGTCTTGAACTTACTATGCTGTTTGAACAAAGTTCATGGTTCAAGATGAAGAACAACAATAAAAGCTCTGTTTAATTGCTTGGTTTTACCATGTTCTTGTAGAGACTTTTCTTATGTCCTCCTACTCCATTTCTTTCCTTGTTAATAGTCGTAAGTAGACACTCAATTGTTTTGTCTAAATTGAACAGTACGGACCCCCCCCAAATCATGCACATATGCATTTAATGTGTGCTTAAAAAGTTCCGTGAAATTTTAGTGTCAAAGGATTTGCACTAGTTGCAAGCTTTGGGTCAACAGGTAGATCCGTTGATTTCTATCTTCAAAGTAGCATAACCTCTCAGAGACACAAGATGAAAAATCCCCGACAATGTGAGCATTTATAAATCTGAATGAAAATCTGTTGAAAAGTTTCAGGAGTCGTGCTTTAACCCTTTGTTAACCAAGACAGGAAAAATGTAGACATTTTGTCTAAAAGACATTCTCAACATACATGCTGTAAGAAGGATACATGAAAACCGCGAAATTCTGATGTCAACAGAAAGACAGCAGGCGAGTTTACTATAGAGAACGCGGTTTTGTGTGCTAATTGAGCGAAGGGCAATGAAGCATTAATGCGCCCATTACACAAGGACAACATTTAGTGTGTCACCTCATTTTTAGATAACATTGATTCACTGCCTACTGTTAATGTGTTATAAAATACGCACACAACCCCCCCCCCAAAAAAAAAAAAAAAAAAACAAAAACAAAAACAAAAACAAAAAACAAAAACAAAACAAAAAAGAACTCATTTTTCAAACTCAAAATTTCGACGTCTTAAAACTTTTTTTAAACTCAAAATTTATATTTTTATTTTCAAACTCTTTTGACTTTTTTTTTGAAATTTCTGCTTTTTCAAACGCCAATTTTCGTATGTTTTAAATCTAAAAATTCGACTTTTAAAAAAGTCAAAATATTGAATATTTTAAGACGAAATTTTTTGAAGTTTTTAAAGTCGAAAATTTGGAGTTCAGATAGGCGAAAATCATTTAGGTTCATAATTAAGTTTTTTTACTTTTAAGTCCAAATTTTGAGCTATTCAAAAGTCGAAATTTCGACTTATTAAAAGTAAAAATTTTGAGTTTTGAAAAGTCGAAATTTTGAGAATGAAGTTTACGAATTTTGAGTATGAAAATGAAGTTTCGAGTTTGAAAAAGTCAAAATTTTGACTTTACCAAGTACAAAGTTTATGCATAAAATTACTAAATTTTGTGCTTAGTAAAGTCAAAATTTGGAGATGAAAGTTGAAATTTAAGTATGAAAAAAAATCGAAATGTCAAGTTAGATAAAGTTGAAATGTAGAAATTTTTAAAGTCGAAAATTATAATTTTACAAAGATTGCTCATTCCGTACTACTCCATTAAAATGAAGACTGTCAGCCCGCAGCATAGTTTAACATTTGACCCTTCTGGAAATACATTTGGCAACATCCCCTAAAGCTAAACTTTCAAGGAATCGTGTGTTGAAGGTCTTTAACAAAAATTCATTTCTTACTGACAAATATGGCCACTACCGTTTTGCGCCCACCTTGAATATTGATGTTGTGTTGATATCTAACGGACAAATTTTAAAGGGACCATCCGAGGACTGTTGTGACCAAATTAATTTGTTCTATAACTGATCCAGTGGTTGTAGAGAGAAAGATATTTTTAAAGTTTTATAGCATTTACCAGAGAAGGACGAACAGACATCGCATACCACTTGACTGCAAAAACTATGCTAGAATCTGATAATATTTGCCAGAGTTGCCGCTTTTTATTATTTTTTTTAATTGAAAGGGGGGCTCTTGAATAAACCGGTTGAGCGATTGTTTTACGATTTGTGACATTTTCTGACTATATCGGACATTCGGACTAACTGACCTTCGGACTACCGGACCTTCGGACAATCGGACCTTTCGGAATATCGGACCTTCGGACTTTAATTTTACCGATAACCCAAGCTGGTCCTTTCTAGTCTTACATAGAAATAAATAGATTTTTCCTTTATATAATTCAATATACTAAGATCGTAATTCCAACATATCTGATCGTTTCCCCCGTTTAATTTTGCGTCTTTCCGTTGGATTAAACTCTATACGATAATTTCCCAAATATTTACTTTAGATATGGCCTACTCCTGACCATACGGATCTAGTCAAAATTGGTTGACGAGGCCAAACGTCTCCTAAATATTCGACAGTGGGAGTTTTTTTTCTAGTTTTGTAACACTCAAAGCTATCGAGTCTGGAAAATATTTTCGGTGTTTAAATTCGACCTTACTACTAATTTTAAATTCGACCTTACTACTTATTTTAAATTCGACCTTACTACTTATTACTGATTTTTAGCCGAACATTTCCGTGATTACAGAATTGATCATAGATTTTCTGTAGAGGTCAGATAATTTCCACAAGAGGCTCTAATGACCCAGGATCGCTCACTTGGCCAATAGTCCTTTCAATACTCAAACAGAATATACAGTAAGTTGCATGTTATGTTGGCTGACGAGGGAACCCCAAGGATAAAGGGTATCATACCTCGACTCATATGGGTCCTCGGCTAACGCCTCCGGACCGATATGGCAGTCTCGAGATTATATCAAGGTCGATATGGAAAAGAGCATGTTGAAATCTATATTTATCGCACATGCAAAAGTCTATGTAAAACGCATAAATATGTGATATATGTGGAATTTAAAAGTATATGATGTGTAAATGAACACCTCTTATTTGTTTGGTAATTTATGATTTGTGCATAGTGGCCAAGTACATATGAACTATACCAGAAGCTAATATTTACCATGCAAATTTGCTCTTAAAATCGTTATTCCCCCTGGATAAAACACACACCCTTCTCGTATCAAGGTACTCGTTCCGAATTCCTTGCCTTAAAATAGCGGTATACTGATTTCCCAAAGTTAAGATAGACCAATATCGATGGTTTGGCATTTCCCTTATTGAAAAAATCACTTATTGGCAGCCTAGCTAAACATTTTGATAAACATTGTGTTATGAGGTGGAAGTTTTATTTCCAACATGTTTACAAAAAGGGGTATAGTTCAGTGGAGTCGGTATTCTGCAATAAGCTTAACTTGACTTTTCTTGCTGAAATGATTAGTTTTGAAATTGTTGTAAGACTTCCAGTAAGTTTATTTCAAGTAAAATGGAAAGACTTTTGTAATCATAACAGTAATTTCTGTTCATTGTGCAAAATTATGTTATAAATAAGTTAAACATTCGAGTTTATCTCCCATAATGTCATGTGCGTGGATGAGTCTGCTCGTTGATGAATCTGCTCGTGGATCCGAAGCTGTCACATCCCACTCAACATAATGAATGCTCAACGTAACAAAATGACTCAACATAATGAATACTCAATTTATAACAAAACAAAATAATGAATCAACAAAACAAAAAGCTTCTTTACACAACAAAAGACAATTTAAGATAACAAAATTGCTTCTTAACATGACAAAATCAAAATGTAACAAAACAAAATGATGAATCAACATAACGAAAAGTTATTTGGCACAATAAAATGGCAATTTAACACAACAAAATAATAAGTTCACATAACAAAATGACAATTTTACTCAACAAAATGGTGACCCAAGATAATAAAATAATAAACTGACATAATGGAATATTAAGTTGACAAAAAAAGAATTATGATATGAACAAAATGATGAATCAACACAACCAAAAGCATTTTTGACACAACAAAATGACAAGCTAACACAACAAAATTACAATTCAGCATAACAAGATGAAAATTTAACACAACAAAATAATAAAATAATAAAAACAAGACGGCGATTTAACACGACAAAATTATAAGTTCACATAACAAGATGAGAATTTAACATAACAAGAAGACAATTGAACACATCAAGAAGACAATTTAACACAACAAAATGACAAATCAACATAACAACATAATAAACTAACATAATGAAATATAAAGTTAACAGAACAAAATAAATTATTTGAACATATGACAGCTATGGCGTTCCACAGATTCTTCCTGAAAATACCATTTTAAATGGCTTGTTGAATCTACTGTAATTTTCAAAACAGTCAAATATGAAGCAATAAACACAGGAAGTAAATACAAAACTTGCCTTTCGTTTCCTTTTCTCAGATATCATAGAATTATTAGAATAATACTAGATCAAGTTTCGTGCTATATTAAATTGGCTAAAAACTGTAAAACACATGAATGAGTGAAATATCGCCCATTCGTTTAATTTTATGCACTATTTCTATACCAGTACACTCGGCACAAAAAAAGGACAGAGACCAAGGTATCTGTCTAGACGTTAAATAAATGCTTTTTTTTTTAGAATGGTGAACTTTTGATAAAGTTATTCATAGACTACATTGTGTTATGTAATGTGTAATAATGTGCAAATATATTATATTTCCTTGTTTCACTAAATTTGAATTATTTTGTAAACGTTTTTGTTAGTCTCATTTGTACTTCAGTTGTGCTTATCACAAATATAAAAATCTACAATACATTTTTAACTATTGTTCTTGCCATATGCCAACATCTCCCGATTTACTGGCCAAGTTTTCTTACAATCATCTCGAAAAGTGCGCTGTGATCGTTTACTTGTTGTGTCTATCGGTCCCTTCTTCGGGCAACGGATGGTAGTGGTTATAAGAGAACTTGTTCCGACATGTTATGCTTGTTGGCGACCCCCTGATTTGGGTATAATGCTAAGATTAGCTGTGATAATCGCCAAGGTTTTGTGACCGATTTCTATTTTAAAGCAGAATCAAATAATTTTTATCGGATCTATTTTCCTCAATTCATATATAACAAAGAACCCAAGGGAACATCTGGATATAGAAATAGGACAGAGTATTCCAGGTTACGGGGTACAACTTCCTCCAAAACTGGATGTCTGTGGTTGTGCGGGATGAGTTAATATACAACACATATACAACCCATCTTTCGGATAGGATGTAAACCCAGGTCCACGTGTTTGATGAAATGCCACGCTTCCTGTACGTTAAAGAATTTTTTTGGCAAGCTCTTTTTTGAAAGGTCCGTATGTGATCGGCTAAAATGCTAAATTCCCCACCCCTTTCGATTTCAACGTACTTTTCCAGTTGCAGTCATAATCCCATGACCCTTTCCATACCCCAAAGTGATTATTTATTGACAAAATTGTTTTCATCCTGATATAGCTGGAATATTGCTGAGTGGACGTTTAACAATATTCAATCAATCAATCAATATATTACAAAATAGAAAAAAATGTCCCGACCCTCAAGACTCTCTGTAGTATAATATTGTAAATAATCCATATTGTTTTCCAAATCACACTGGTCATTCGGCTAAACGGATGAATTGTCCGTCGATTTTGTTTTATATGTGGTTACAACGGCGATGGGTCCGTTGATTGGAGTAGGTTGCAGTCAGTTGATCAGAATTTATCATAATGTCAATCAAAATTTTGCTTTTTCATAACGCATGCAATTTATAGGAAACTAATGAATGTGTCTGCCAATGTAAAAATAATATGGAAACATTGTTGTGATAACTTTTTTTGTGGACATTGCACGATTTACACGTATTTCAGAAAGGCATGTTACTCACCACTATATTTTGACCTTTACAGATGTAAACAAACTTCAGTTTTTAGTGTTTTATGAGAAAAATGCCACAGGAAACACACGTTTATTATTATCCTATGAAACATATGAATAAGTAGCACATACTACATTAACAACATAAAGCACTGATTTTTATTTATGAAGATAATCAAGAATTATCGAAAACTCAGTCAGTTAATCAAAAGGCCCTGGAAACTCAGTCCGTTAACTAGGTCAGTTGAGAGTAAATATAAAAGTTGTAATGTCGTTTGCCGAAGCAGGGTCGAAGCATAGGGGCTATTATCCGTTTTTTTTTAGTTTAATAATATTTTATTACAAAGAAACAAAACAATTGGACACAAGTTATACATGTACCAACTTAGTGCAACATATATTCAAACGACAGGAAGGCAAATAAAAATTAACATGATAATTAACATTTTTTGAAACAATGTTTTGAAAGAATAGCTCAAGACGAGAAAAGAAAGACAAAAGAAGAGTGTGACTGAGATATAGAACTGACTTGTACCTTAAATTCGTTTAGTTTGATTGATATATGATCGAGCCTTTTGAAAATATAGCTGAGTTTGTCTGGTCATCGTAGTCATCATTCCCGAAAGTAAAATTTCGATTTGAAATTCATGAATATCAATACCACTGAGCAATGTCCAGGGTCGGTTACCTGTGTCGTCTGTTGGTTTCTTGATCTGCATTTGAATTTTTTGAGCCAGCTTCCAACCAAATTTTAGAATAAAAAGCAATTTTTTAGTTGTAAAGCATCTTTTGGTTAATGGTCTTCCAAAATATTTAGATTTGATCTGCGCTGAAAAAAATAAGGTGTCGAAATGGCCATCTGCAGTAACTACATTTAATAGTAACGTCGGTATTTTGTTATTTATAGTAACTTCTGTATTTAATTTTAACCGAGTATTTAATGATTATTTACCTACTCCAGGTACATGTAATCATTTTGTACACCATTTACTTGAAATATCATATTTCTGAAATTAGAAGTCAACAGAGTCAAAAATGAGTCTTCTATAGATTGAATTTTAACTTTCAGGAAATCTGGTTTCCAATATCGAGTTCTGCATTATCTTTTCATTTTCTGATTTTAGAGGGTTGGTTCCTCAGAGTACTCTATCTAAATTAAAAACTGGGGTAGGCGCATGCTCGTAGAGTAATGGTCGGATTTTTTATCTCTCCAGAAAATAGTGAAAATATGAACATTTTAGCTTGAATTTTTTCAATATGGTTCATCATGTGATACAATATTGATTCGATGTGATATTTCCGCAAATAATATGTGGACTTATTGTAAGTTGTTTGTGTTTAATGGACACATGAATTTCATCTTCTAACGATATTGATTGCAATGTGAGTATCGCTCAACAATTTGTTTACAAATCACTGGCGTGATCAAGATCAAGATCAAGTTCAAGATCTGGGACGTTTACATTAAAGTAAATAAACATTGAGTCCTTTGGTAAAAACTATATCCATGTTTCATTCTACACCTGAAAATAGATTGCGTCGTTATAGCAAACCATCACCTCCGGAGCCTGATTACATAAAAAAATCCAACTCGATGGCGTCTCCACATCGACAAAGCGTTCACATTCATAACCCCTATCTATCTCAGATAGACCCATGAACGCACCAGCAATACGATATGTCACAACAGCAAGTGATGAGTCAACCACCACCTGCTACATTTGTATTACAACCAGACGATATAACAAATATTGCAGTTCAGTTGAAATCTATGCTGAAGGATGAAATCCAAACTACAGTCCGTGAAATTTTGAAAGTTGAAATTGAGCAAACACTGAAGTCAACATTACTTTCTTACCGATCTGAAATTGATCAGCTCAAAGCTGAAAATACAAAACTCAAAGACACTGTTGACGCACTTGAACAATATAGTCGACGCGAGTTGATTCGAGTTAGCGGCGTACAGGAAAGCAGGGACGAGAATACTACTGATCTGGTTACTAAAATCGTAAAGTCTATCGATAAAGACTTCACAGCTGGGGATATATTACGTTCTCATAGGGTAAGAAATCCGAATAGGAAGGACCGACAAGGGCGTGTTCTACCACCGTTCTACCACCAAGACAAATAATAGTTCGTCTCAAAGATCCAATAGTTACACGACGGATTCTGAAATCATGTAAATATTTAAAAGATGATCCCGAGTACAGTAATATCATCATAAATGAAGACCTTACCAAAGTTCGGAATGGCATTGCCCTTCAAAGCACGTAAGTTGAAGGCTGGTAAATTTATCAACCAAACTTGGACAGTAGACGGCAAAATTTTTATTTCCCTACGCACCCGAAGTTCCACGTACTGATGATCGTGACTCACTAATACGCACATATGCTGCAGCAGCCGTGTTGCCCTCTGGTGTCCTTCGTGATGGCAGATAAATGACATACTTTGAAAATAAGGATTTTTGAGCAGACGCACTGGGTGTCGTATAGAAGGCTAAATTTCCTGCCCCTACCCACTTCTCCCCTTTTCCAGTGGCAATCAAAAGTCGTTGCCCAGGTTGTCCCTTCCACCTTTATTTCTTTCTTCTTTTACTTACAATTTGTTTTGAATTGATTAACTTGTTCTCGTCCTGATATAGCTGAAATATTGCTCATTGGACGTTAAACTCTAACTAATCAATCAATCAATCTTGTATTTTTCATTAACTCAAGTTGTCCAATTTAAGTTTATTATATGTACAAAAAACTCTCCAAAGATATATTGGATGTGTCTAGGTAATAATGATCTGGTTCTTTATCTGTGCACTAGTAAAAGTTCGATCGACCTGTTGTACCTGTTGTACATGTAAAACTAAAAGAAAAGAACTATTTTGCACGATATGTAAATTATATTTTTATAAGTATGAAGGTAATGCTCAAAAATAAAATAACTTGTTACTCTGTTTCTTTGAATGTTCCTATATGTGTGTTATTTCTATATGTTACAATTGAGTATCACACTGCTTTGCTTAACCACATGTTTAATCTTGGTGGTTTCGAAATAACACAGTTTTTAAAAAATGTGTGTTATTTTACAATATCATTTCCATACTGAGGGCCATCTTATTTATTAGTTACGCATTGTTCCTGCCCCTGAATAATTATTTGATCTAATCATTTTCTCCATTATTATTACTACATA
>MJUU01043277.1:166684-183245 GCA_002080025.1 Modiolus philippinarum
TCAAAATTATCTAATCTGACTTCAATGTGGACCAAAAGATTGACCTTGGAGTGATATAACCTGTACACATGAAACTATAAATAGTGCATGTGTTTACTTTGAAATTCCAGGTTATTGTCACTATTTAATTATATGATATGTCCGGAAGTGGCTTACTCGATTTGTTTGAAATGGTAAAAAGGAAAACATTTTCACATTCTTTTGTCGTATACATATATCCCAGTAAAGTAATGAATTATGTTTTATCTTTGTAAATGTAAAAAAAAAGTTCTCGTTTTCTCTATGGCAATTCTGTTTTGTTTTTGTTTTTGGCTAACCGAAAGTCCAATTTATTACAACGGAAAATCTCGAATACTTTTTATAACTTACATATATACATGTTTATGTTATCACAATAGTTCAGAAATTGTTTCAAAATTTAACACGGAAAGAATGAACCATACTGATTCTTGTCCTTGTTTTGTAATGCTATTTTGTTGTACATACATGTATTATTTTTTTGTCATGTTTGTCAAGTTCTTGTATTTTCTTTATTTTTGTTCGGTTTCTACGGCACATGTGAATCTTTTTGTGTTTTATGTATCAATGAATCTTTTTGTATTTTATGTATTAATGATGTGTTTCGTCTAAAATTATATGCAACTAGTTTTAATTATAAACTGTTTTTCGCTCACTCTCATTTCTGTCATGATCAATCTGGTGTGACATAAGTTATGAGTAATGTTGATCGATATTGATTTATACAGAGTGAGAGTGGGCTGTTTCAACTTTAGTGGTTGTAAAAAAGCCAAAAAGTCCCTAAAGTATATAGATGTATTTCTTATTTATTTGCTCTTTTTTGCCAAAGATAAGTTATCTGCATTTCGTATTGTATTTTTGATTTACTTCATTTGTAATGTTCGATCAAGTGAGGTGAAGGATAATATTCCGAATGGATGTGAGTTCCGTGTTCCGAACAATTACTTACAGCACCAAGTATTACAGCTTGTATTTTTATTATTTGTAGTATCAGTGCTATTATTAATGGCCGGTATTGAGAGTAATCCTGACCCGCAAGCGGCTAATGATAGTAATACATCGTTTGGAGACTCTTCCACTTTATCAAATTTCAATGATTTATTTATGAATTCTATATCATTCCTCCATCTAAATATTCAAAGTTTAGTTCCTAAATTAGATACAGTTTGTGCAGAATACAATGGTTTCGATATAATTTCCTTTTCAGGATCATGGCTTAATAACAGCCATACAGATGATTCCTTGCTGATCTCGAATTTTCAGTGTCCATTTCGTTTAGATAGAGGGCCACATAAAACGGGGGGTGGTGTAATAATTTTCGTCAAGGACAATATTTTTGCACACAGACGAACTGACTTGGAAATTGATGGTTTAGAAGGTTTATGGGTTCAGCTTAATATTAATAATAAAAAAGTTTTATTCGGTACCTAACAGTAACATTGAAACTTGGACAAAGTTTAATACGTCTGTTGAACTTGCAATGAACGACAGTTCAGTCGACCAGTTAGTTCTTACAGGTGATTTTAATGATAACCAATTAGACCCATCTTGTACTAAAATTAAACAATTGTTGACAGAATATAGTTTATCTCAACTGATCAATGATCCAACCCACTTTACAGAACACTCGTCCTCATTACTAGATTTAATTATTACCAACGACATTAATAGTTTTACATATTCAGGCGTTGGTCAATTATTATATATTACAAATGAATTTGGCAAAGCATTAGACGACGGGAAGGAAATTCGGGTAGTTTTCTGCGATATAAGTAAGGCTTTTGATAGAGTTTGGCACAAAGGATTGATTTTCAAATTGCAACAAGCAGGTATATGTGGTAATCTATTGTCTTGGTTTAAAAATTATTTGAGTGGGCGGGTTCAAAGGGTTGTCATCAATGGGGCTTCATCTGACTGGATATCAATTAAAGCAGGAGTACCCCAAGGCTCAATACTAGGACCTTTGTTATTCCTGATTTTTATCAACGATATTGTCCAAGATATACATGCTCAAATAAAACTTTTTGCAGATGATACTAGTTTATATATTGTGGTTGATGACCCCTTAATACTGCAGTTACCCTAAATAATGATTTAGATAGGATATATGAATGGTCGAAAAAATGGTTAGTTAATTTCAACGCTAAAAAGACAGAGACTATCATTATTTCCAGGAAAGTTCATAAACCTCCTCACCCACCTTTAAAGATGAACAACCAAGAATTACAGTCCGTATCCAATCATAAGCATCTTGGCGTTATCATATCAGACAATGGCTTCTGGCATGATCACATAGAGTATATTTCAAAAAAGGCCTACAATCGTTTAAATATTCTTCGAAAGTCACGTATGATTCTCGATAGATTTACACTTGAAAAACTATATCTTTCATTTATCAGGCCGATTTTGGAATATGCTGATGTTATTTGGGACACTGAAAATGTGGGTCTGATCCAAAAATTAGAAAATATTCAAATTGATGCAGCTAGAATAATAACAGGGGGGACAAAACTCACCTCGCACGCAAAGTTATATGAGGAGACTCTATGCGATAGACGGTATAATCACAAGTTAATATTTTTTCATAAAATTATTAATAGTAATACCCCAGAATATTTATCAAAATTGATACCAGTTCATGTGGCTGACAGACATTCTCACAATACTAGACAAAGTCGTAATTTAGTTGAAATAAGAACTCGTACAAATTTGTATTCTCAATATTTCCTTCCTTCAACTGTAAGAAATTGGAACTCGCTTTCTAATGACATACGTAATGTTAAAAGTACTGGGTTGTTTAAACGTCTGCTTTTTTCCCAAAATAACAAAGTGCCTATGTACTATTATGTTGGAAGTAGAATTGGCCAAATTATGCATTCACGCTTGCGCATGGACTGCAGTGCATTAAATTCTCACCTTTTCGTCCGTAACTTAGTGTATTCTCCAAATTGTGTTTGTGGAGCAATTGAGACCCCTTCCCATTATTTGCTAACATGTCCAAGACATCGTTTGCCTAGAGAAAATCTCATGACTTCCTTAGCTGATTTACCTATAAATATTACGACACATCTACTTCATTTTGGTTCTAATGACCTGACAGACGATCTAAACACTACAATTTTTATAGCTGTTCAACATTTCATTTTACAAAGCAAAAGATTCAGGCCGTAGCAAACTTGACTACCTTTCGTTAAAATATATATATTTTTTTTTTCCTTTTTGTGCATGTTTATATTTTGAATACATATGCTGTAGACTATTACATTTTGTACTCATTCTGTTATGCTAATCTACTGAAAACAAATTGTATATCCTAACTTGTCGATATCATCTTAGTTCTTTCGTATGTTTTTGTACATGTATATTATCCGATAATATGAGTTCTTTTACACTATAGTATCTGATTTAATAACAACCCTGTTGTTGCTTTTCACTTTTTTTTGGATTAAATGATAATTATATGATATATCTAAAATAGTACTAAGGTACTTGCGAGCATGATTGAATCAAATTCACTTTATGTGCTGTATAACCCTAGGAGACAGATTTATATAAGCTTTGCTTGTTTCTGAATCCTGTAAATGTGATTTAGTTATATATGATGATATTCTTGTACTGTTCATGTACTGTATATGTCTTTGTTCAATAAATATGTATAAACCAAATTAAAAACTAAAAAAATACGGGAAAACAAAAACCCGTTTTCAACAGGTTTGGTTCCAATTATTCATGCAGTTTCACTGTAGAAGATCGTTGTGTTAGCTATTTGAATAGAGTCCGGCGTTAATCTTTTCCGTTCGCTGGCATGTAAGATGAGGTGACGACTTGAAAGACACATTTTTAAGGCCAACTAAGGACTGAATCACCGAGTTTTGTTCCTTTTGGCCAGGGTGCTAACGAAGAAATGTTTGTTTATTTTCGTAAGGTCCATTCTTAAACAAACTTGCTGCCATATGGATGAGGTGTAGACTTGTTGGACACATTTTGAAAAGTGACAGTTCGAAGATTATGGTGACCAAGTTTGGTTCCAATTAGTTTTGTGGCTTCAGAAAAGACCCATGAATTATTTCCGATAGAGTTCAATGTGTGACATTTGTAAAAAAATCTGTTGTAATTGACTATGTAGTATCACGAGAGAAGATCTTTGTATACGTTTTCTTATAACGTCCAATGTTAAACTAAGTTTCCTGCCGGAGCTTTCTTGTTTGAACTATATGTATAAGGACTTTATTCACGCATTTTTAACAAAGAAACCAGCCAATGACTACTGCCACAAGTTTGGTTCCAGTCCGCTGTGTGCCCGATTAACAATTTTATTCTGATAGAAGTGCCGTAGTTTTGTTTCAAAGTCGTTTTAGGCCACCACATGGATACGGTCTCGTATCCTCCGAAAAACCAAATTGCAGTGCCGGGATATTTCACCTCAGCAGAGAATAAGTATAAGGTATTTACTTACATTCAAAATTTGTAACTATATTTCTTTTCAACAATGTCAACTAATCTATTTCCTGAATTACTCGAAGTTCACTCTCTGCCACAATATGATTTCCTCGTATTACCATATCTTCGCAGTAACAAATAAAGGCTTTCATTTTAGCTATTTTTATATTCTCAAGCTGTAGATTTTTTGGAACATAATACTCAATGCCCTAATGACCTATAGTATAACTTTCTTAATGTTTACAAATGATTTTCTGATTTTTTTTTCTATGTAAAAGGTCATAAAAAAATCTACAAAGTTTTTGATTCCTCCTAAATTTTTCTGGTCTTCAATATTTATTTTAGTTCACTCGACTGACAATATTTTTGGCTGACAGTTGGACCACCTAAACTGGCATTATAGATCTACGTTAACAATAAAGGATTATGAATATGGCAGATGCCAGTATATATTTTGTAATTGAAATGCATTATGATCTAATCATCGAATATATACGTTCATTGGTTAATATATGAATAGTTACTTATTCCATAAACTTTTTTTGTACTTGCCGTGTACTTTTAACAATTCTCTGAAAGGCAAATCGTGATGGGATAATGCTTTGAAATATCGTCCTAGTCGGGAAGTAAATATGCCGTATAACAGTATTATGTGGGGTATGTTGATGCAATTACAGTCTAGGGTAAAACTTAAAATTATCTTGATATTGAGAACAATATCGTTATCAAGTTTATGAGAACGTACGGTTTAGAATACTTATTAATCACAAACTTTGGAAACATATTAATTGTATGTATAACTTTGAAACAAACGAAAGTAATAACAAATGACGACCTTCCTACTCTATAGTAACAGTTAACAAGCCCGAGTTATGGGCCTATGACAGTCTGTTATAAATCGTAAATTTTTGTACAATGCGTTCTCACAGATCGTCCTGCCGTTATCATCACACACTCGGCTCTCTTTGTTTGGAAAACCGGAAAGATATGCAAAAGGCCATTCCACTTTTTGAACAGTAAAGCATTGCCGGCTACAAACTCATCAACTGTCTTTTATTTGGTAACCAACTCATTAACGGACAAAAAAATTGTAATAACCATTTTAAACCCTTTAAAATGAACAAAAAATACCTGAGTGCATACAGTTAAGCAATTCTACATCAGATCTTATGTCTTGTACAAAAATAAACTTTTTTTCCGTACAAATATCTTTTTCTGATTGATATTTGTAGAATTTGTTGTCAAAATTGTACTAGGGTACATCATCGCCTTTTAGTTTTCTGACAATGTTTTGAAATGTATGTTAAAAACAGTGACAGTGTACGCTAGCGTAATGATAGTCGCACTGGTAGACAAACGCATTTTATGAGATAAAGATTATTTGTAGACTTAAAAGAGAATTTATAAAAAAATTTCAAGACATAAACTGAAAATTACTCTCAACTGACCCTTAGCCTACTCCAATCAACGGACCCTTCGCCGATGTAACCACATATTAAACAAAATCAACGGACATTTCACCCGATTAGCCGAATGACTAGTGTGCAAATGATTTATTTGATATGCACCGCAAAATGATTTAATTTGATCTGCACCGAATAGACATAAGTTGTCGAAATGGCCATTTGTAGGAATTAAATCTACAGACAGCAACTTCGATATTTATGTAATTTATACCACTGGGGCGGACGCCTCTGCTTGTGAACTATACATATCCGAGGGTATTCACCCAACAAGTATTCAGTACATCAGTGCTGAGCCGAATGTATTTTCAATATCAAAATTTCAAGTAAGACGTATCTCCCTCGTGTAATACTCTGTCTTTAGCTGATCTTGTTTTTATTGAGGCCCTATTTGTGAATTGGTCTCTATCGGCATTTACAAATCCTTCGGTTTATTGTTTTCAAATGTTTTTCGATTTGATCCCCACTAAGGAGACACAAGCTATCGAAATATCCATCCTTAAAAAAACAGCAACCTCGGTATTTATATTTTTCTTGCAATATGCAATTGTTGTAAAAAGGTTCCCTGTCATACGATCAGTGAAAAAAATCAGTCCCTTGTGGAAAAAAATGAAGTTTTGGTCCGAACTCTGATTCAAGATTCTTTTTTTACTCAGTACTAGGATGATTATTTCTTTTAACTGCTTACGACCTTTCAATAGCTATTGCTATTTAGTTGCTACCAGACACTACTGCAATGGAAGGGGAGGATTGGCATGCCATAAAACCTGTTTGACCCACCATTTCATTTGAAATGTCTGTTCCAAGTTAGGAGCATTGCGGTCGACAATTTTTCCGGTGGTTTCCACCTGATTTGTCTTTTTATCTCGTGGACTTCGACTCTTGACAATTCTGTTCGGTAATTTTTTATCACCCTCATTTACTGGATATGAGAGCAAATTTATGGTTCCTAGAGTCACATCTTTTTCCCGACAGGAAACCGGGGGAAATATATTTGGTGTTTAGGGGGAACTATTAATCAATAGCCAGTAAAAATGGTTTATTGTACCGAAAGATTATTAAGACAGTTGACCTTTGACGTCACGATGACGCCTTTAATAGAAACAATAGTTGTTTTATTTTAACATATATGAACATGATGAAATGTAGAAAATATCTACTTAGGTAAAACAACGTAATTATTTACCATGACCTTCAATTGACAGATGTTGCTATCTTTTTTTTCATAAAAAATGAAATGACGTAAACAAATATTTATAACAAACTAGAATGTCAATTGTTCCAAGAACAATTGATAGGTATTTTCTAAAGATGCGTCATTATGTTCGCATTATTGATTGTCCTAATAAACTGGCTTATTTTTTTTCTAAAACTATCATTTTAATCATTAAACAACAAACATTCTAAGCTTCATATGTATATATTTTTGATAATTTAAACGTCAAGTACAGTCGTTGGCTTTTATTTTGACATTGACTTCATTCAAAGGTCAAGTCCTGTGTAATACTTTTTTGAATGGAAAGTCTTCAAAGAAAGCTATTAGCATAACACCTATATCATACATCAAAAATTAGTTTTTGGTCCATCAACCCATAACAGTTGGTCTTATCATTTTCGACCCAAACTAAGAAATGAAAAGAGATACACGTTTTCTTTGTCACATTTAATTAGCTATCTGTAACGGCTGCAGTGTATCGCTTACAATTTGGGAGAAAATTCTGTTTCTAAAAACAGATCGGATTCACATGTCAGTCTGATCGAAACCTGACCAGGCTAATGAATGGTACCAAGTATCAAAAGAAAGAAATATTATTTTTTTTTTTCATATTTTTGATTTTTATACGACCGCAAAAATTTTGCGGTCGTATAATGGTATGGCGTTGGTGTCGGTGTCTTTGGACAGCATTACTTTGGTTCTAGTAGATGGATCATTATCAAATTAAAGAATGATGTTTCTTGGCAAATGCGTAAACTGAGATTTCAATTATAAGTTTTTGGCCCCGCCAAATTACAATAAAGGGCAAAAAAGGGTAAAATTGGGTGTTTTCATATAATTGACTTTGGAATGTTTATTGTATAATCAGATTTTGCTGGGAGTTCTTTCAGTGTTCTCCTGAGAAAAATTTCCAAAGAGTAGGATTCAACGGATTTAACGTAGTATGTACAGTTCCCTAAACAAATTTGGACCCAAAGGGGCAAATCTAAAAAAAAATATTTTTTTGTATTTTTTGTCCAATTTTGATGTCGTTTCCAATGGATTCTTTATGAAAAACTGAGACAGCGCTCGACTGTATATACTACTCAACAAAAGAAACGATACACAGTTAATTTTGTTAATATTTTTACATTTCGCAATTTGAAGATTTTATTTTAGTGTATTAATGTATTCAACACCAGGTTACAATTGCGCAATTAATGTTGTTCGGAATGCATCTTGTTTTTTACCCCAAGATGAAATTCAGAATTAATCACTGCAGTACGTACGATTGGTGGAAAACTAGCATAATAAAATCACCTATACACTAGTTATATAGAATTCATAAATATTTATTCACTTTTTATATCTTTGACCTGAATCTCGGATATGTTTATGTCAGGGGTGGGATTTAAAATATTTTCCATAAAAATACCGACCCTTTTTATAGCCCCAATTTTCACCAAGAAGAGCAATGGGAACCCCATTTTTTATTCCGAAATTTGAAAGATATCAGTACCGACAAATTATTTGTGGGACCCCGGGGTTGAAATTCGGTTGCATCTATTTTTAGAATTGCGTCAAACTTGGGTACCCCCCTATGGAAATAGCATTATGAATAATTGCGCATTTGTAACCTATATCAAAACCAGAATTTTCATGTTTTCGAATACTAAGGTTTATTTTATAGTATAAGATTATTGGAATTTGTGTAAAAGCACAATTCAGCACAAGTAAAAGTCTGTTAACTATGTGACGTCGTGTCTATAGTCTATTTCTGGATTTCTACAATTTTGCACCCTGGATAATGGGTATACTACGATAACCTTTTCTGTGTACAATTTTAAGAATGCGATTTGCAATAAAATGTTTGATTATGTTGAATAAGATATAAAACAACACACAAGGTAGATTCTTATAAATTTAAGCGTGTTTTTTCATTTAAAAAAATCCTGGTTTTAATATAGAAAATTTTGAAGAAATTTGTGAAAACGGCATATCTAAAAATATCCCCTTTTACCATAAAATGCAAATCGAGAAGTAACTTCTGTTTGTTTGACTTGGTTTATATTAAATATAGTATTCTAGCTTTAAGCCACGTTTTACGTAACTTTTTCCATTTTTGTAGTTATAGTCCGTTTCAAAATTGTACTTTTGTTAAAAAATTACGTATTTGATGTTTTTTATTCCAAATATGTCTTTATGATAACAAAATCGATCTTCAAACTCAGTAACTTGGATGACTGCTCAACTTCTACAAATGATCAGGGTAAAAGGACGAGAATGTCTACGGACGAGAAAGAATAATACCGTAATGTCTCCAGAAAACGACATATTTTTCGGAGCGGGGTGTCTCCGGGAAAAAAATTCTCAAAAATAACTGCGCCAGTAATATTCTTTGAAATATAGGTAGACGAGCTCCTATTACATGAAGCTAACTTGCAATATGCAAATGGTCACATTCCGAGGTTTTGAGTTACCGTATAGGTTACAATTGCGCAATTAATGTTGTTCGGAATGCATCTTGTTTTTTACCCCAAGATGAAATTCAGAATTAATCACTGCAGTACGTACGATTGGTGGAAACTTAGTATAATAAAATCACCTATACACTAGTTATATAGAATTCATAAATATTTATTCACTTTTTATGTCTTTGACCTGAATCTCGGATATGTTTATGTCAGGGGTGGGATTTAAAATATTTTCCATAAAAATACCGACCCTTTTTATAGCCCCAGTTTTCAACAAGAAGAGCAATGGGAACCCCCATTTTTTATTCCATTTCCATTATTTATTATAACTTGGGTACCCCCCTATGGAAATAGCATTATGAATAATTGCGCATTTGTAACCACCAAAACGCATCTGTTTATTCCAATTTTAAATCAACTCCGGAACGGATACAATGAAAATCCGGAATGGTAGTTTTTCGCCCGATGATCGGGTTCGCCGCTAACTGATGGATGATTTCAATTTCTTGTTGTCAATAATTAGGACACTTCATCAGGTTAACAATTTGCCATCTTAAAAAGTGGAAAACAATGTCTCATTTCGATGCTCCGTTCAATACAAAATCAACGTTGACAATGACTTAGCGCGGTCAGAGCCTCGATCTTGATTTTTGCCCTCGCAATTCATTGTTATGTGAAAAGGAGAACAATCTAGAGACTATTGGTTAACCTAAAGCAAGCATGTTGACCAATTGATAAATCACGTGACAGCAGATTCCGTGAGACGTCGCAACGCAAATATCGCCTAACATGCGTTTTTCACTTATGAGAACGGTAGTTGAAAACGGAAAATAGACTTGAGACATTCATGGCCAGAGTTTGAAGTTAGCCAGTCAGAAAATGTGATGGTTTGAAAAACGAAAATGTTGAAATACTCAATATTCACGTCTGCAAACAGAAATTCCGGATAATGACCTTGACCGTGACCGGATATAGTTCAGAAATTTTAAGAAGCATTTTTGGGCATAATGTTAACTTCAACATGCAAAAAATACATGTTGTCTACAAGTCATGATTTTCTTCTAGAAAGTAAAATATTATTTGTGATAAAATCTGTGTATCGTTTCTTTTGTTGAGTAGTAAATTAGATTTTTGGTAACTTGTTTTTCCCAGCTATGAGGGGCCTAATGGGGCCAAAATTGAAAATTTGCAGATTACCAAAAATTTTCATTTTTCACCGGATTTTGATGTTTTTTGTTTTTTTGTTTTTTTTGTTTGTTTTGTTTTTTTTGTTTTTGTTTGTTTGTTTGTTTTTTTACTCTCTTGATATATGCTTACCACATGGTGACCTCAAGATGAAGAACAACAATAAAAGCGTTGTTCAATTGCTTATTATAACCATGTATTTGTAGAAACTTTGTCTCATTTGCATTTACTCCATATCCCTTCTTTGTTAATTACGGCAATTTTCAACGGATTTGGTGTAGCTCTAAAAGTTTCCAGGCTATAAGATGGGATTTTATTCTTTGGATTCATCTTAATATTAGCTTTCAGTAGTATGCCAACAGATTTGGGGTAATTTCGATGGTTTCCTGGCAAAAAGGGGTCAACGGGGCCAAAATTGCATTTTTCTAAATAATGTGAAATTTTATTTTTGACTCAGATTTCGATGGGATTTTTTTCTTTCGATTCCTCTTGATATATTATAAAACAAAAGGAGTCCATAACCAATCCAATATATCTTAACAAACACTCCTCATGTCTTTCTATCTCAATATTGACTTTATTTACTATAATAAGATATATTGTACACTTATGTCCTGACATTTAATTTCCTTTTCTTTCTTTCAAAAATCCAGTATACTTTCTATGCACCCCTCATGCTTTTCTATGATAAAATTGCATTAGTAAACTGGAAGTATTGTTAACTGATGTCTGGACATAATTTTCTGTTTCTGTACGGTGTTTCGGTTTAGGTATAACTGTAGTTACCAAGGCAATCATCTCTGGCCTATGCATCTTTTTAGTATGGTTTTCAATTCTTAGGGATATTACACCTTTAATTCTGTCTTTTAAGTTGTGAAAATTATTTGCTTTTTACGCGCAAGACTAATTCTTCATTTTAATTTCAGCTCTTGCATGAGAGGTGAATTACTAATGCAATTCAATTTTGTTCGATTTCAACTCTTGTATGAGAGATGAAATAATATATCATTTTATTTCAATTAAACTCCTGTATGAGAGGTGAAATATTGATTGTATATTTTCCTATTTTAACTCTTGTATGAGAGATGAACCATTGTTATGTGTACTTAATAGTCTGTGGCGGGAGTCTACAACATTCCTAAAATTTTCCATTGAAAATACATTTTGATTTGATTACATCAAGATTTACATCATTCTATATCCTACGTCACATACTGTGTGTAGTATCATGTGTGCACTGTCAAAACTATAAGATAGTACACAGGTCATTATTCCTGTTTCTGTAATTCGTCTGCATTAAGTAATATGATTTCAAATTTATTTAATTTTCTTAATTACATATATTTCATTTTTAATGCAAATTTGCTCACAACTTGTCTTTATTTTTTGACGGAATTAAAGGTGGTCAACATATCCCCATGGAAAACCAGATTACATTACTATTTCTTTGTTATCTTGAAATGAAATGACTTATGACAGAACTTTCAGTAGTTTAACAGTGGATTTGTTTAGCTTTATTGTTTCCGAGTAATAAGGCATCAAAGAGGTCAAAATAGTATTTTTTCTAAATATTTTGATCAGATTTCGATGGGATTTTTTCTTTGGATTTCTCTTGTTGTAAGATTTGGCATAGCTCTAATCCTTTCCGCACTATAAGGGATCCAGGGGGCCAAAATTGCAATTTTGAAAATATGTAAAATCTTTTTTTATCGGACTATAATAGGGTTGGTATCTTCGGACTCCTCTTACAGTAAGGTTTAAGATGACCACTTTGACATACCTCTTTTAGTCTTATAATTTCCGATCTATATAAGGAATCATAAGGGCTAATTTCATTCTTATTTTCCATAGTTTGTGTCCAGCAAATTACTGGGTCAAGCCCTTTATTGTGTCCAACTAATTATTGTGTCAAGCTCTTTAGTATGTCCAAACTCACTTTAAATTACATTTGTTCAAATTTCAGTGGTCGACATGCTGCTTTCGCATCTTGCTGCGCTCGGCGTTGCCCTTTATTTCGTACTCAAATTACTAATTTTTCTATATCAATTTTTTGAACTGATTAGATAAGATTGCTGAAACATTTTATTAAAATGTCATCTAATTATCTATCACCTATGATAAACATTTCACAAAGTATATAAATATAAAGTTGTTAATAATTAGAATTGACAGCTATTTAAAACACATATACACATAGTAACGAAAATATCAATTAGTGACAGATATGATACTGCTACTATTACAGATAAAATAACTTATGGATCAGACCTTTCTATTTGTGTTTTTTGTGTTTTTTCCCTCTCTTGTATTTGCCCCTTTGGGTCCCATTTTTGGTTAATAACGATATTCTATTTACATACCAAAAGCTGACGCTGACATTATTTGAGAAAACCTAAAAATGGTTCACTTGAGGATTCACTCTTTATGCCTAAAAATCCATCAACACCTAAAGAATGTTTTGTCCATTACACTTCATTATCTATTTCTCATGCTTTACGAATTATTTCACAAAAACAAAGGGTGTTTCCACACATAACTCCCTCCCAACATAACATGGTGGTCCAAGACGGTTAAAAACACATCTATCAACAAGGGCATAAGTGTTTAAAAAAATTGTTTTCAGTAGTTTTCCGTTTTCCTATTTTTCTTCTGTAATCCATTTATAATTAATTGTATGTCAAACAAAACTGAAACAATAAAGTGTGCACATGCTTTACTTTTGTCGTCTGCTAAATATAATTTTTTAAACAGCAACTAGATATTTTATTTTAGGGAATTGATGTCATCCCTTTTAAAGTGACCAATAACCTTTGACCCCCACATTTTTAAATGTAAAACATATCAACTAAATACAATGATATAGGTCCCAAATACCTATTCCTTACACATTCTGAAATTTGCCCAAATACTTTCTCCAAAAAAAGTAACAAATCTTTGCAAACCCATATCTTGAGAACGGTTCATCCACCAACATTCATCCAAATGAACAATCTAACAAACATTTTTCCCGTTACAATTCATTACCTTTTTATTACCATTTCCGAATTAAACATGTTTAGGGCGTTTTCTGAAATAACCCCCTCCCCTTATAACGAAATGATCCAAGACGGTTAAAAGCACATCTTCAACTAAAACTACAAAACACCGCCAAATTTCATCGACCTACACCTACCCACTCAGACACCTCTGTGAACAAAAGAAAAAAAAGAAAACGATTTGCCTATCCCAATAAAGGTATTTCCCCTATGGAAAATACCTTTAATTACTCTTTACTAAATATGTGTCATTTCATGTCGATGTCTACAGAATTTGATTCGAAGGAAGCATGTACATTTTATTTTAAGCATATTTTTTTTTTCATTTACTAACTAATCTGTCACTCAATGACCTGTGCCCGATGCAGTGATTTCCTTGATAAAGCTCGGTTGCTCATACAGGGTATGTTACCAATTACTTGCAGTCATCACTGCAGAAGGGTTACGGTCGACATCACGATCTTGCGAAAGGCGTTCCCAGGGGACAACAGATTTTTCCCTTAAACAGCTAGAATTTTGACTTTTCTACTGGAATTGACATGTCTTATAAGAAGCAGGAGTTGCTTCCTCTACCGGTATGCCTGATATCACCAATGTTGTTCATTTGTATGTGTGTCTCCATTTTCTTTTCTGTTCCGTACTTATCTTAAGTCTTTGTTTCTTTGTGTTTCTGATGTTCTGATTGTTTGATTATTATTCTTTTAAACTGATGATTTTGCTTTCACTTTATTTATATAAAAACTAAACCAAAAAGATAAAATGTTCATTTTTGGATTATATAAAAAAACCTTTTACCGCAAGATTTTGCGTGTGGATGTATTTCGCATTTCAACACTCACATTCATTTTCAACGTCTGTTTTGTTAAAAAGGTCCTAGTACAGCTACAGCTAACATAGATCAGAGGCAAACCTCTGGCTCAACCTTTGTTCACAATTAAAAAACGGCAAAAAATATGATATTTTTTTCATAACAACACTAGCTATTAAATGGTCCAGTAAAAATTCCGTGTTTCAGCTAGCAACACTCCCGTTGTTAAGCATCCCTAATTTGTTAACACAATTGCAATACAAACAAGAACATTAATAAATACTTAGTAATACTTTTAAAGAAGTTAAAATTCGGAACAAGTTAGCTTATAAAACTAATTAATTTTGATATAATAACTAAAACGGCAAGATATGGTCTAAGAACAAGTCTTATTAAACTTAATTCATAGTAACTTCGGTAATTTGTTATTTATTACCACTGCTGGTGGATTGTTAGTCCCCGAAGGTATATTCACCAACCCAGAAGCCAGTACTCCGGTGCTGCCCCGAAAACCGATTTTATTTGTAAACTTGCAATATCTAAATTTAAGAAAATTTTGTAAAAAAAAACCCAAGGAGTATCTCCCTCTTGCATGGCTCTGTCCTTAGCTAATTTAGGCTTTCCTTTCTAGGATTTATTGGTAATTTGTTCTCTATCAGCTTCAACACACATTTGGATTTATGGATTTCCAGATGCTTTGATTTGATCTGCACTGAAGAAACATAAGTTGTCGATGCACATATGCAGAAATTATATTCAAATATTTTGGGTTATTTGATGTGGTTTGTTTGCATTGATTTATTCACTTTTTTACCTTTTTGGGGCAATTTAGGGCTTACTATATGGTGTGAGGTTCTCACTGTGTTGAAGACCATATGGTGACCCCTAGATGTTTTGTTTTTGGTCGTTTTAACCTGGATATGGGATGTTGTCTCCTTGACATTTACCCCATTTCCTTTCTTTTTCATAACTTAGGTATATTGTTATTAAAGCATTGATTAAATAAAATCTAATTAAAGCACCACGCTTGACAATAATTACAGTACATAAATAAGGTAATAAATATCAAGTCATGTTTAAATAACCGTAAGATTACAATTATTGCATAGTTAAATAAGAAAATGAAAGTTATACGACATAAAAGTAGCTACAAAGCAAGAGTGAAAATACGCAAAGTGAGGTGATAAAATTTTTTATTCTATAATATATAAATACTAATGGTAAAGTTGCATTGACATTAAAATGAATAATAAAGGGCTACGCCGAGCGCAGCATGATACGACCGCAGCATGTCGACCACTGAAATTTTTAAAGTGAATGTGGACACAGTAAAGAGCTTGACACAATAATTAGATGGACACAAAAAGAAGCTAGACACAGTTATTAGCTAGAAACAAAATAGGGAAAAAATCAACCCTTTTGATTACTTACTGATAAAAAACCGTAAAAGCTATGCAGAATATGTACTATCAACTAAAACTTTACAGACATAGAAATTTTAAGAAAAAAAAACAACATCAAAATCTGATGAAAAATAAAGATATGACATATTTAGAAAAATTGCAATTTTTGGCCCCTTTGACCCCTTGTAGCTCGGAAACGGTAAGACCTACACAAAATCCGTTGGCATACTCCTGAAAGCTTAGATCAAGAGGAATCCAAAGAAAAAAATCCCATCGAAATACGATGAAAAGTAAAGATTTGACATATTAAGAAAAATTGCAATATTGGCCCCTTTGACCCCTTGTAGCTCAGAAACGGAAAGAGCTACGCCAAATCCATTGACATATTACCGAAAGCTTAGATCAAGAGGAATCCAGAGAAAAAAATCCCATCGAAATCCGATGAAAAATAAAGATTTGACATATTTAGAAAAATTGCATTTTTGGCCCCTTTGACCCCTTGTAGCTCGGAAACGGTAAGACCTACACAAAATCCGTTGA